>JAQGAO010004481.1:0-15084 GCA_034697705.1 Ommatoiulus sabulosus
TTGGAAATAAAACTACACATGTATATGGCACTTGATTACTATGTATGTTTCAATTTAATCGTACGGTACACACTGAGAAAACCTTGGTGACGTTTATAACTGGAAACGGCAAATTTTTGAAAAAAACAACAAAAAACACCTTCTATGGTGTTCTGGAACTCCTTTTATGGTATTCTGGATAAGGTATTTCATAAAACCCTATCCTAGAGGTTTTCCATAACACCAAAAAAGGTGGAGTATTTGTGACAAGTCAAAACACCTTTTCTCTTTGTTCTATAGTGCCTTTATTTCTTAGAGTGTATACACGCTTTCAAATTCCTAACAGCAACGTACAATAGAGGAATAGTCAGAAGAATCGTATATTATTTTCTCAGTTTTGAAAACATGTGTGCAAAAGGAGTTAAAAAAACAGCGTTAATCTTGAGTGAATTTTCAAACCAATTAGCGTGTCGAATTATTCAAACGTAACTTCAATTCGTAAAGCTTAATTCTGTCCAAGTACATCCGTGCAACTTCCAACCTCGAATCATGTATTCGTACGCTGCAGCCAATACTGCTAGGAAGTGCGAGAACAATTGATTGGAATAACATAAAAATTGGATTCTGACAACATTTATTTTAGCGTTTGTCTTCTCCTAATTTTGCCTCCCGTTTTTCTTTCAAACCCAGTTTTGTATCTTTGAATACAATGGTACATTTTCTATGGTTAATGCGATGCCCTCAATAACGCCATCCAAACAAAGGGCTTAATTTTCAGCAAATGAGTCTGTGGCTTTTACGTCAGATAAAAGTGCGTGTCATGCAACTATTTTAACTACATTTCTTTTTCCGAACCTCTATGAAATCGTATTTTTTTTCATTTTAATAATGTTTTAAAGAGAGGACTATTATTGCGAGCTAGCGTTTGACCATTCTTCACACGGACATGCATGCATGATGTCTTCCAAGTGGCAGCACGATAGACGTTAGAATAAAAGTGCATGCGATTATCTAAGGATGTCATCATGTCCTATAACATTTCTATATTAATGTACATTAAACGCTGTCGCCATAGCCAAAACTTCTCGAAAATTCTTTTCTGCCTAATCTTCAATTTGCAAAGAAACCCATCAGAATGTTTATTGGTACATATACGAAGGGTACCCTACGTACATTTACCACCTTCATTTAGATTTCGCAATCATTTTTTTTAAACGGCTGTATGGATTTTAATGAAATTTGGTATCTAAATACATGTAAACGTCATCAGTTATTCAAAACAATTTCCATTTGGGAGATGCATTTTTCCCATCGTTCTGGCAGCGAGAGTACATGATTTGGGGATCGTCTGTTCCTCGAAGATCTGCTTTCAGCATGCCAAAAATGTGGAAGTCTGAAGAAGCCAGATCTGGGCTGTAGGGTGGGTCAAGCACAACCGTCCACTGGAATCCAGCAATAAGCTGCACTGTTTTGCAAGCAAAATGCTGGCGTGCATTATCGTGAAGAAGGCATCTTTGTTTGTGAGTGTTTACCTTTTCTGCCGAATTGATGTTTCGATCTTTCCGATTGTCTCCAGGAAGTCGACCGATAAGACACCTTTTGAATCTCAGAGCTCAGTTGCCATCAACTTGTTCATTGACCTTTCTGCCTTGGACATTGTTAAATGTCGCCATTCGTTTGACTGCTGCCTGGTTTCTGGCATACAAAAATATTACCACGTTTCGTCATCAATCACAAAATTTTCCAAAAATTGAATTCCTTTTTGTTGAAATTTATCCAGGAACTCTCAGCAATTATTTACACGATTGTTTTTTGCTCCGGCGACAGATTCTTCGGAATCCATTTGGAACAAACTTCGGGATAGGTTGTCCAACACTTTATGGATCGTCCCTGTGCTTGAATGAACTATTGAAGCAATTTCTCGAACAGTTATACACGTCGATTTTGTTGAATGATGTTGTTTACACGAACATCCAAATCAGCATTTCTGACAGACACTGGCCGTCCGCTTCTCAGAGCATCTTTCACAGTTGTCTATCCATTTCTGAACTTTCAATCCACTCCTTGACCGAGCGTTTGGATATTACTCGGACCTTTAACATTTCACACATTTTTGCTCCTGAAATGCCTTCAAAAGTTAAAAAAAAAAAAGAACAAAAGACTGCTGCTGAGCCACTATCTCCTCGGAGTCGATCTTTGCCTTCGAATTTTAAGCATGTGTAATTTTTGAAACATATCTTTTAATATTGAAATATGTTCAGGAATGATGATTGTTTCGATATTACACAAATTTTTAAACTCGTTGAAAAACTTTTGAACTTTACTTATTTACTTTCGTTCGTATTGATTTTCGGAGTAACGTGAGGACGGCGGCGGAGAAACTTAATATACATGTACGTATTATATATGTTCTTGTTTGATTTTGAGGGTGTACATTTGGAGAGGGGATGGAATTATGCCTATGAAAACACGCCTCGATAAGGAAGTTGTACACCTACACGGAGATACGCATGGATTGCCTATCTTAAGGGGCCAGACTCAGGAAATGCCGTAGCTTCACGTACTGTAAATGGAAAGTGTAATGTAGATACGTGTATGTGGTATGTACAACACATGTACGCTACATTTAAAAACGTGTATTCTACCGCACATCTAAAATACAACATATGGCATCTACAAGCATTTATTAAATAGCATAATGCGCATGATCCACAAGACGGAACTTTATCTACATTTGCATTTACGTTTTCGATCTACGGCTTCACTATACGGCATTTCCTGAGTCCAGCTATTGTTACCCGAAATTGTAAACTTATAGCGCTTGGTGAACCTGCATGACCATTAATAATTATGCTATAGATATAAATTATAGTACATTGAATAGAATTTGTATAGTTGGCGGCTTTATGCTTGCGTCGTAAGTCGAATTTTTCCAGCAACTAATTATAGGGTTTGATTGGAGGTCACCGATTTATTAACGAACCATCGTACATCGGTTGTTTACGATCGTAGCCATGGTTTAGCTAGGCATTACACTTCATGCGCATAAACGACCAAATTGTTCTCAACCAATCCATTTCAAGTACACCTAATAATCTACGAGTAAATTTATCGGTTTATAATATGGCTAAACGAACCGATGGAAAATGAGCATCCAGCTTAAAAGTTGAAAATGAACACGCGTAATATTTAAAAGCTTTACGACTGCATCATAAACCAATCCCTCCGGATTGGAGATCACCAAATAGGTCCACGCTGATTTACAGTCAGTGCATGTATTTTTCAAAATTCAAGTTTAGCAGTTTAGGGATCAATATCCACAACCTGCTGCTACTACTTCAAGCTGCGAAAGCAACTTCGTCCTCATAAAAAAGCTCTTGGATTGATGGGTGGGAGTCTTGTAGAACTACTTCTTTCCCTGAATTAAGGAGGTAGTTATGGAGTTTTGGATGTCGATCCGATTAACTGTCCTGAAAATGTCCGATTTAATGTTAAAAAATAGGACATTTCTAGTAATGACGTCAACTTAAAATTCTGTTGACCTCATTCAAAATTTTTGTTTGGACGCTGACGTCATTCATTGTGTGCGAATTAATTTAATCGGACATTTTTTTGCCCGATTAAATGTACGAAAAAATGTACGATTAATTGCTCGAGAAAATGCCAATTTTGTCGGACATTGAACAAAATGTTCGATTTAATGTTCAAAGATACAGTATTGGTTCGAAAAAGAATTTGCGATTAAATATACGAAACAATGCTTGATTAAATGAACGAAAAAATACTCTATTAAATGTTCGAAAGAATGTGTTATTAAATGTCAAGAAAATGTTCGATTAAATGGGTCAATTTTCATGAATGACGTCATCGATTAAAATTCTGATGACGTCATCCAGGACACCTCTGATGATGACATTCTTAAAATTTTTAGTAACATCATGCATACGTTTTTTTATGATTAAGTCGTTCATAAAATTTTTGATGATGACATTTCATTAAAAATTGGATGATGAAGTCATCCACTCCCTTCCACGTTGTTTTAACATTGTCGTAACGATCTCTAGCTACTGTAGTATGAAAAATCCATTTGTCGACCTAATGTTTCATCAAATGACCATTTTAAAGGCGCCGGGATTTTCTTTCTATTATGTCTCGATCTAGTAGACTATGCTTCTATCTATAGTCAAAATAACTTTACTTTCATCATCTATACCGAATCAGAGGAACAAAAACAACCTCGAGGATTTTGACCAATCCTCAGACATATTTCGATGTTGTGCAAAACCACATAAGAGGCCAGTTTTTCTACGTTTATAATGTACATGATATGGCAACTCCATCCAAGCAGTAAATACACAAAGCTTATTTCGAGCTTTTAAGGGATGATGCTGAGTTGCTATTGGTTCAGGAACAATGGTTGAAATGCATCCATTTCCTTACGCAAGCTCGCTTACGATTGGGATTTATGCATAAATAAACATTGTAACTGCATGAGCTCCACGCATTTTGGTGAGTTTTCTCAAAGGGAGATTCCATCCAATGAAAGCTGAAACCTCGTTAAAGGAGCGGTCGAGCATCCCCAATTAAATCCGAAATATCATCCGACTCTGAACATGCAATATTCATACTGTTTACCTTTCTACGAAATTGTTCATAGCATATCATGTAGAAATTAGTCTTATTTGTTCCAATTATTTAACAAAGTTCTTTGATTTGGAAAGGAAAATTCCAGCATAACCATTTGACCAAGTCTACGCTGAATTCTTATGTTTAAAACGATTCCGATAGAATATGTCGAGTTACATGATTGATAATGTTACGAACGTTCAGTTTAAAGTTCAGAAACAATATATACATATGTAACGTACCACAATTTGAAAAAAAAAATGCCAGGAATTTAAAGATAACGCGTGGAAGATATATTTGGATTTCTGCTGAACTTGAGATTTTCAAACTGATTTCGTATCTCTTAATGCCGTCACACGCAAGGAAAGTTATATCTGGAAATAAATGGCGAGAAATTGCAGGAAATTTATTTCACCATAACAGCCCTACACTTGAAACTATTTCCTGTTGTTGCACACACGGAGAAATACTTTCAGAATGTATCCATACAGTATATGCAGTATACATGACAGCACTGCATGTTTCAAAGTGAAATGGGGTAAACTAACTTGACAGCAGTGCTTTTATTCCATTTATGACGTCATAGGTTTTACAATCACACGCAAAAAGTTTCTTTCTGTTGGATAGCCAATCAGGAAAGACATGCGTCATTCAATTCAATTCACGGCATAGGATAGAATAAAAGCATTGAGGTCTGGTTAGTTTACTCATACATTCCTTTGAAAGAGTGATGGCACACATTGCAGGGATATATTCTGAAAGTATCGTTCCTTGTGTGTAGCAACAGACAATTGTTTCAAGTGAAATAACATCCCTGCAATTTTTCCCCATTTATTTCCAGATTATCTTTCCTAGTGTGTGCTTTTAAATCCGTCGCAACACGAGTTAATTTATTGTCATATTTCTGGCAATTAAAGGTTTGTTTTTAAAAGCAATGGTTAGCAAAATGCTCTGAAATATGCGCTTGACTTTTCAGACACATGCATCTAAACTTGCGTGAAATTCTACAACAAATTGCCTCGTGTGTGATTGCCTTACAAAAAGCCAGCAGATTAGTTTAAAAATCTTCATAACAAATAAGGCAACGGATTTTTAAAACGTAGAACTGCATCTGGGGTTGCATAGTTAATGATTATGCCATCATCAGAATTGAAGGAAAAACAATAATCATAATTTAACAAATGACGCCATCATCAGAATTTGTATGATTGACGTAAGCATTAAAAACGTTTGAATGACGTCACCAAAAGTTTTAAGAATTCATCAGAATTTTAATCGATGACGTCATTCATTAAATACCCTATTAAATGTTCGAAAGAATATGCCATTAAATGTTCATAAAATGTTTGATTAAATGTCCGAAAATTTTTTAATGAATGACGTTGTCGATTAAAATTCTGATGACGTCATCCCACTTCTGATGACATTTTGAAAACTTTTAGTGACGTCATTCGTACGTTTTTTTAATGATTTTCGTAAACTTAATCGCACATTTTTTTCGAACATTTCTTAGAACAATAAATCGAAAAATCGAACATTTTGTACAATGTCCGAAAAAATTCGGCATTTTCTCGTACATTTAATAGGGTCTTTAATCGTACATTTAATGGGTAATATTTCCTACACTTAACCGGGCATTTTATACGTACATACAGTAGCCTACATGTATAAAGGGACATTTAATCAAATGTCTTAAAAATGTCGGAAAATGACTTCATCAGACTTTTAAGTTGATGACGTCATTTATAAAAATGTATTTTTCGCACATTTTTTCGGCGTTTTTTTTTGTAAGATTAAATAACTTTTTCGAAGCTTTAATCAGACGTTTTTTAAAGATTTAATCGGACATTTTTAGAGAATTTAATCGGACATTTTTTTGAGGATTTAATCGGACATTTTTTTCGAACATTGAATCGGACATTTTTTTCGAAGATTGAATCGGACATTTTTTTGCAGATTTAATCGGACATATTTTTGATGATTTAGTCGACCATTTTCAGGACATATTCAAAACTCCATAAAGGGAAAGACGTAGGTCTACATCAAAAGCAGGAGTCGTCGTTCGAGGGCAAGGTGACGTCACGCTGCACATCCCTAAAGGTTCTCCTTTATGAGTACGCAGCATCCAGCCTCCGCTCCAGTCAAGAGATGATGGGGAAAAGAGAAAGATGTGCCGGTGCTTTTCTCCATCAATTTTGCCAAGCACAAGGATCAGTAGTAGTACGCGAGCGGAGTAGCAGGCCGAGGGAATCCAATTCGCGAGAATGTTGAACGGCTTTTTCCGAAATTATTGGGGTGTTCGTTTCGATTACTCGAGGGTCATCCATTGAGACTGAGCGCCACATTTTTTCTCCATCGGAATGAGACGCCGCTTTGGATTTATCACAAAAAGTTTGGATTTCTGGTGTACTACAGGACTGCGTTTCTGAAGCTCCTAGAATTCTCCTTCGACCAGTTAGTGGCTTCTGCATTTCTCGATGATTCAATCACCGAGTTTTAGAAGAAGTTTGCCCGCGGAATTAATATTGTGCGCGCCGTCGAGGACAGGGTCCTACTTCGCAGCTATCATCGCTACCAAGAAAAAAAAGTTTAGACAGCTACTTTTCTGAAGTTCGAAATTCTCTCAAACTTCATTCTCAGGTAAATATTTAATCGCCTTCAAGGTGCATTTCAGGCAATTGGGCGTCATTGGTGACAATTTGTTACAATTCATTTTGCGATGTCCTCCAGAAATCTTGAAAAACATAACTCCTGAAGGAGCTTTGTCCCGTGCAAGAAATGTAGTGTGTGAAATTGCCCAAATATTAAATGACAAAATGCGAAAATTTGGCTTTATATTAATGAATGATTTTTGTGCATTTTTGACGTTCTCTCCTCACTCTGTAATGAACAAACCTTCGATAATACAAGGGATGTTCATTAATTTTCCGCAATCATTAAAAGAAAACGGATTATTATTATTACATGTAAACGTAATCTAAAATTAACAAAAAATTATTACCTTTTCGGAAATGCATTTTTCTCATCGTTCTGGCAGCGAGTGTATGTCTCGCTCAAACGTTTAAGCCAAAGTCATTTTTGACAGACACTTAACGTCCACTTCTCTGAGCATCTTTCACACTTGTCTGACCATTTCTGAACTTTTCAAAACACTCATACATCGAACATCTGGACATTACTCGGATCTTAAACATTTCAAACATTTCTGCTCCTGAAATGCCTTCAAAAGTTAAAAAAACGAACAACAGACCGCTGCTGAGCCACTATCTCCTCAGGCACAGTATACGAAATATAAGTACGTGCACTCCATAGACGTTTTTGTCCCCGAAAAACACCGAAGCGCCCCAAGTGTACGCAAGTACCACTAAGATGAAGCCACGCCCTGCGCGCTTGTAAACGAATCGTAGGCAACGTGTCACTCGCCTGTGTTCTAAAGCACGCACGCGGCCTTTGCGCGAGCTCATCAATTACCATAAACATGGAAGCCAATGAGATGAAGGTGTTACCCTGTTTATCTTTGACGATTTAGTTTCACGGGTTAATATGGGCGTGGCTTCATAGTGGTACTTGCGTACACATGGGGCGCTGCGGTGTTTTTCGGGGACAAAAACATCAATGGAGTGCACGTACTTATATTTCGTATACTGTGCCCTCAGCCACATCCTGCGCTTCTAAACGAATCGTAGGTGGGCGAGGCTTCATCTTAGTGATATGTCTACGCCACCATAGCGGCGCTGCAGTGTTCAGTACTGTGTCAGTAGATTCACTCGCCGCTTTTTTGCATGGCGAAATCCATGCAAAAAAAGCTGCCAGTGATCCTACTTATATTACGTATACTGTGTTGTGGGGTACTTAAAATGGTTGAAAATGGTTGCCTTTGCTATAGATAAGCTGCACGTGCAGACGCTCAGGCCCATTATTTCCATATTTCATTTTGCATTAAGGAAATTAGTACCCCACAACGTAAATTGAGCCACATTAGCCACGCCCACGAGCTGCGTGACGTCAAGTTCAAGTTATCTATACCTGCACTCTTTCAGTCCAATGAATTTATGAACACACGTGTAGATGTAATGAAGCCATACACTTCTACCTCGCGTGCATTATCAAATTGCATGGCATTTAGGTTCATTAAATGCTCATATCCGGTGGATGGCATATACATGCATGCACTGGGCTGATATACGAGAATAATGCGCATGTCAAGATCCTGCATTTTTCGGAAACGAATGCCGTAGTTTGCTAATTATTCCGAGCCAGTGCTCTGCTCAATCGCTAAGCAACCACCATCTATTATTTCTTTCGAACTATATATAAGGACGACATTTTTTGTTGAGTTTGCTCTAGCCGCAGACTGGATTGAACCTCAATCGCTGTCTTTCGTGCACGTTTAAACTGCTTCTGCGCCGTAGCCGGTCATAGAAAAGCAAGTTTTCATCTTAATTGATTAGTTCGTCAGATGTTAATCAGATTCCAATTCTTCAATTCCAGCAGCAAATTAAATAGGATTAAATGGTTGCGAGCGGACCGCGGGCAATGCTTTGAATGGGAAAACGGAGGGATGCAAAGATGGAGTCGAAAGTAGGCGTTCGATTTGAATCCTTAATATTATCAACCGTGATCCGTTTTATCTTTTTCTCGTTTCGCAGTAACCTAAGAGACCGTCCGAGTGCCTGGGAGAAGTGACGTCAGAGATGGAGGAGGGCGCCCTCTCGCCGCCTAGCGGCAGCGGCAGCGACAGCGAAGCCGATGCAACGGTACTATAATTCCATCTCAATTTAGTCCCAGATTAAGCCTCTGAAAAGCCCATGGGCGGCGCTGCTGTTCGTCATGTAACGTAAAATGGCGACGGCCAGTCGTCGCCTGGCATCGACGCCCTCTAGCGTTGTAGTAAAGCGAGTGACATTTTCTCAGCCACCCGCAGTGTCCACCAGCCGGACGGCCCTTAACGGAGCCAAGGACAAGGCCAAGGAGGTGAAGAAGAAGCGGCGCCACCTCTTGAAGGTCAAGGACATGTCCCAACCGCTGCTCAAGAGCGCCACCGAGGTGGCGACGGTGGTGGAGCCACCCCAGGAAAGGACGCCGGCAGGCGGCGGGAAAAAGGAGGGGGAGGAAGAGGATGAGAAGACGTCTTGTCCGGATTACTTCGGCGTCAAGTCGTACTTGCACAACTTCTACGAGTCCGTGTCGGTCAAGAACCCGGACATGTACGAGGAGCTGGAGGGCGGCGACTACCGTTACCTCATCCGGCCCAAGAAGCCGCGCTGTAAGTCCCTCTGGTGGAAAATCGCCGTCTGGAGCGGGGTGACCCTGCTGGTCGTCGGCGTCATCGTCATCCTGGTTGGCTACCTGGTGCAGCGCCGCCCGGTGGTCGTTGGCTACCAGGACGACCTGGAGGTGATCGACCGCTCGGCGCTCGGCTTCAACTACAACCTGGACGTGTGCAAGCTGGCGGGGCTGGTGGTTTTCTGCGTCGGAGGCACGGTCGTCGCCATCGCCTTGCTCTTCCCCAGCTTCCTGTACAACTACTGCGACGAGGACTGGGCCCTGTACGCCGAGCCCTTCAAGCTGGGCACCTCCACCGAGGAGATCTTCGAACCTCACAGCCCCACCGAAAAACAGGTCCCGGCCACCGAGGAGTTGACCCGCATTCAGCCCGTGTGGGGTCAAGACGACCCCGAGCTAGAGGAGACCGGGCCGCCCGTGGATGCCCCTGTCCTGCCCTAACCGGAAGCGCCCACTTGAGGACCACTGCTACGTATTCCACTCGATGCGCCCAATAGACTGTGATAGTAACAGCGTCATTCATACATGGTCGACAACCCGTGTCGTAGATGAATTCCGGGGACCGGACGGTGGATATCGTCCTAGAAAATATGAAATCATTGTTTCGTTTATGAGGCTCTCCAAATCTCCAACGCTTACCCACCCCCCACCGAAAGCAGCCCTGGGCCTCGTCACACTTTCATAGCCTATGAGACGCAATCGTAGGAATTTTCCGATTGGACGATTAACGCTTGGAGCTGCTCACGCAACCAATCCTATAGAACCTATTGAAATCCTCACACTGTACACGTGTTAAGAAACCCACGATGGGTTGGCCACCGAAACAATAAAAAGTGATTGCAGCTAGGCAGAAAGCAATAAATTCACGGTATTCCTAACATGGAAAACTTTTAGAAAATTCAATTTGTGCTAACTCAACAAAGTCGATGAATAATCCACGAGTCATATGGAAAATGGCAGAGACGCAAGCAGTTGCGATAAATGTTTAAAAAAAAAAACAAGGCATCAGCTACATGAAACTCATTTGGACATTTTGATTGGCTAGCTGCTATCACATGGTGTTAAAGGGTGCCATTTTGTGCTCAAATGAGTTCCAGTTATCCTGACTTTCTATAATAGCTTTTATCAATAGAGCCAATCATCTGATGTGAATGTTTCTTCACGTTCGTTTTTTTTTTGTAAACATGTTCTCACACACTCGTACTTATTTTCCCAGATTTATGCATGCAATCTTTTCCTGCATAACATTTTTTGTGGCTCAACGACTGTGGGACACCCTGTATTCGTGACTATTAATTCCTGGTTTAGCAACTCGACAATAATTTAAATATCGTGCAACTCAGGCATTATTCCGGACCATCAACTAATGCGAAGGATTAATTAAAGAACAAACCAACGTTCGCATCAGTGAATATTTTAATCGATTGGATCGATGACGCAGCTGACGTCACCCAGAGTCGATTTCGGTCGTGCTCACGTCGCCATTAAACGTCTTCCTCCTTTCTTTCGAATGAACATCGCCACTGTTTCATATTATTATTATTCAGAATATATCCTAAAAAAACCAAATATCAAAATATCGAAATGTATACAATCCTCAAGTGTCGATATTGCTAGTTTGTCAGGATGGGTTCAAGCGCGCGTTATTGTTCAATTGGAAAGAAAATGTGGTTTTTAATGGTGGAATTGGAAACCGAATATCGATGTAAGTCTATGTAAAAATGTTCATATAACATGTAGCCACAGATTATCTCGTTGTTATGCGTGAAGAGGTTTACGAAATATATGTTTTATCACGTGTTGCACTGTGTATTTAAGGTATATACATTTTAACTTGTGTGAAAATACCAGAATAGCGCGAATAAGAAAGGGAAAATGCAATCCATTGTAAAATAATGTAGTTAATTGTACTCGTTCGACGTTTACTGGGTAGCAGTAAGCATTGCACTGTAATGACCGAAAAAGGTGTGTTTTATTTTAAGATTGAAGTCATCGAGTTTTTGGTTTTTTAAGGTGATATGATGTAACTCACAAGCCTTCTAAATGTAAATATGAAATTGAGATAGTAGTTCTGCTCGGAATTTTAGATAGCTCACGTCGTTGGGAACCCAATGCTGTATTTTTCAAATCCGTTTCTTGCCAAAACACAAATAGTAACTTATTTAAAAATGAAGCCATCATAAATATACGAGGATCTCTTTCTGTCAGAATCATGTCCGATTGCTAGCAGTACAGTAACGTTTGCTCAAACATCTTAAAGTTTGCCGTTTTGGCAGTTGAGCTTGTTTATTACATTTAGCTCCGAGAAATGCGCCTACGTCTACATTTTGTCATGCATTATAATGTTTATTCACGTCGAGGATCTTGTTCAATTTTACTCACATTACTTATTCTATCTCAATTCTCTTATTTTCTGACTTTGAATATATGACGAGCGACTTATAATCGAGCGTAGATTTTCTCGCCTGTATATTTGAACTGTAGTTGGTTTCACTCACGAATTGTGAATATTACTAATTTGATAGTATTTTTCGTCTGATTTGCTGGCGAAACGTAAAGCCAGAGGTGTCAAGGGGTAGGGTGGAATTTGCAAAACGTAATTTACCAGTTTAAGAAATTAGCGTGTAAATAAGTAGGCTCACCATCCGTGGTAAACATCGCATTCATTGGTGAGAAATACTCTCGAAAAGAACCCTCGAAATAAACTGTACGTGCAACGCATTGTAAATAATTAATGGGCTGTTAATATTGTTGGGTCATTTTTTTTGATTCAGCCTTATTTTTTCCCATTACCGTTATGCCTTTTGAATCAGAAATTTATCGATATAAAAAGCCACAGAAATGCAACAATATTTTATATGGCTTTCTGGGTAGTTCTATTAAAATTCCGGTATATTCATTACTTGCATTTTACCAAAAGATCAGTGCCTGCAATACGCATTTCCAGGTAATGTGCTGCAAATTGCAATTTTTTTTAGGCTGCAAATTGCGGACTTTTACAAGATGTAACGTCAAACACCTGGGTGTCCTTGTGCAAGCAGGTGTGACGTCATATCCTTTCGCCCGTATGTGTTGGCTTTTGGAGAGAAGAATACGAATTGCGCTTGTTATGGATTAGATAATCATATAGGCAAATTGACTTCTTGAAAGTGGTCAATAGTGCAGGACAGACATTTCTTTGTTTTGGCTATGACTAACTCCATTCTCAATCCGATCGATGGATGTTTTTTTTTCCCAAAAAGAAATCCTGTATTACTATAGTCGACTCGCATTTTTTACGAATACAAATTTTTCCCGAACTATGGCACTGATTCTTGAAAAGTTACCCCCTCTTTTTAAGAACTCAATTTCCTCATATAGTGTCCTTAATGTCCTTTTCACTGTTTTGCTTCCGGGGAACGGGGAATTTTCCCAAATTGGTAAATTAAAATTTAATTTTTTAATTAAATTTTGATAAAATCAATCTAAGCATGTTTTTTTGGACAAATTCACACCCCAATGCTGTGTCAATAGTCGTATACGCGTCGACAGATTAGTATTCAAATTGATAAAGTATAATGTATAAACAACAATGTCTGGTTCACTCTACTGGCCTGTCTAAAGCAATTTTCAAGGTTTTTCCACGTATTTTTCATCTTCAAACCTTTGTTTGTACTTAGTTTGTCCGCAAACCTACCGCCGTTCTAGGCGACTCGCAGGGCCTCTACGTGTACTTCTCCGTCCCAATAGGCGAGCAGCAGTTGGCAGACATGATACCCAAATTTATTTATACGCGCACATACAGTATAGCTGAAAAACTATTTTCTCAGTGACGCGAATTCTTAGTTTGTATCAAGAAATTCAATCATGAAATCAAACCTCAATATGCCTTAACCGAACCTTACACTCATAGAGATGGGGGAATTCGATGACGTCAAGAAAACCAATTTTTCGGCCTACAATCAGTCTATATAAATATCAAAACCAAGTCTGGACTCTGGAAAAGAAATGTAAAACGTAGCAATGATTATTTGTTGTGTGGCGAGAAACATCGAGGTTTAAAAAAGTCCATTTGGTATATTCTCGTCTTCTATGACACGTGTACAGTATATCCCTCTGTATATTTTTATCGCACATGTATAATCAGTACGGTCGAAACTGTAGATCTTTGTAAATATTGTGACGATATTGAATGTCTTGAAGAGTGTTGAAAGAATTGATATACTTAATGTTATTGAGGATGAAGAATATTTGTTAAACTGTAACGTTCGTAATAAAATTATTATAACGTTTCCGATTGGGATCGATACTGTCGTGAGGAAAATCAATGGAAACATGAAATATTCATCCACAGAAGCCTCGTGAGATGCTTTTTGTCGCTTTTGCCTAGCTACGAAAAACCTAGCAGATTAGTAATGTTTTTTGCTTGCTGTTGTATGCCAGAGGGAATTACGTATATATGTTCTATGAGGACATCAGATTTCCTGCATATGGCATGGCCTTCTACAGTGTACGCACTCAGCACTGCACAAAAATGGTTAAAAGCATCCAAACGAAAGAGTAATCGGGGTAAGTACACAATTCGTGGCAATACGGGAGGTAAGTACAAAATACAGTATGTTACAAAGTTATGCATTTTCGAAATGCTCACTTCATATATTTTATGCAATAAACATATAATAAAAAATTGTGAACAAAAACATATTTATATTGTTGTTTTTAAATGTGTCATATTTGAAGATCTGCAAAATTTGCTTCGAAGATGGCCTTGAAATCTTTGAAATGTGCTACCCACGGTACACTACTCTCAACAGTACATGATAAACCATTCCAGACGATGACTAAGGGAATTGGAACTAGTCTCTAATGCATAATTTAGCGCAAGTTACGACTACACCTTGCCAAACGGATGGTGAAACTTGTTATCAGTTAACCTTTCACGCAAACTTGCAGACTGCATGCAATAGCATGACCAATATTTTTCTTTTTCAACGAAAATAAAGTCGAAAACAAAACTGACGAAACGGAATATTTTATTTGTTTCAGTTGTATTCCAGCAATCTTACTGAAATTGTTGGAAGAAGAAATAAATGGTAACTGATAACTCCGCAGTATGTTAACTCTTCTGATCCGTACATTCTAAGGGTGAGAGCACGTTGGCATTTATTCATGTGATTTGTTTACTTATTTTGAACCAGTGTCGCGTAGTGGTAT
>JAQGAO010004482.1:0-15083 GCA_034697705.1 Ommatoiulus sabulosus
CTAACTGACTGTTTCTCCTAGGTAAGTGACTCTCTTAGTTAGGTAACAATTTAGGTGTCCGTGCGAACAAGGCTTTAGCTTTGCTGCATCCACAGATTGCCTTAGGCGAGGATACCACACGATTTGGATTTTGAAAATACCTGAATTTTTAAGGTAAAATTCGGCGAATCGTTACTTTACACTAGCGATATAATGTACAGCCTATAAAGTTTGTCACGGGGTATTACTAAACTAGCATTGTCAGGGCAGGGATATCTTAAGGATAATGAAATTGCTTTTAAAAATGTAGTTTTACTGATTAAATTGTGAGTTTTTACATAAATGTCTCTTGTTTTCTTTATTTAATATAACACAGCTCTTCCGTATATAACATGCCGACTTTCCTTTCAAGAAAATGATATGTAGGGGATTTACTATTGTAATACTTGTATTTGAAAATGTTAACTGGATGTAGGCATGCTTTTCGAGCGATTTATTCCGTCTCAAAAAGTTAAAGCAAGTTAGTTAAAGCAATTCTGTAGGATGCATGAATTTTGGACTAAAGCAGATCTGCCGAATACTAGCACTTTCTCACCTGGCTGCACGAGTCGAACGTCCAATATCTTGTCCACTTGCGAGTTGTAGGCCGTTATGTGAAACACGCACTCGGGAGTGTCCTGAATGCACGTGATGTTGACCGGAACTAGATCTTCGGACACTTGCTGCCATTTTACGTTGCCCTGCGCGCTCACGTGAAACACCTCTGCCCACAATCTAGAAACGAAAAAATAAGGGAAAAAAATTAGTCAGCTGCCGACTTAGTCCACCATTGACCATTACAAAACAGTGGTGCCAATTGCGCCCTTTTGGGATTATCCCCGCAATTAATGGAGTTACAACTGTTTTAAGTAAGGCATCCGCCTTGTAGCCTAAGGGTTATATTCAACTAAACAATACCAGATCCAATAGTCAAACATAGACTTGAATAGAATGAGAACTCTTGTGATAGAACTAAGTAATCGAGCTACTTCTATTCAGGGTAAGTCAAAATTACTTTAACACGTAACTATGAAATTAACATTAATTTTTTTTTGTTTTCTCAGATATAATGCCAGGAGGTTAACGAGTGATGAATAATATTGCAATATGTTGTTAAACGTTGATTGCAACAAATTTTCAGGGTATGTCAAAATTAGGTGAACTCAAAATGAAAATCCATTTATTGTATTAAATTAAACATTTATAAACATATTGCAAGATTATTCATTATCTGTGAAGCTGGCCACTGCTCATCTTTCCTTTAGCGTTAACCTTTCTCCCATCATATCTGAGAAAACAAAGTTTAAGACTAACATTTTTATTTCATAGAAGTATTCCAAAGAACTTTGACATATTCCGAATGTCTCGAAAACTACTCGAGATTGTCAAACTGTGAGACGCTTGTCTTTTTTTCGCACAAACTACGTGTTTCGTGTAATTTAGTGAATTCTCGTTGCATGCGGTTCGTTTTCCTCGCTAAGCTGCTGTAGCGTTTGGACGCAGTCACATGACGCGTGCGCACGTGCGTTGTGGGAGAGGTTAGCTCCCAGTCATGGTTAGTCAATTGGCCACCAATATCGTGATCAGATCGGGACCGAAATCAATGGAGAAAATAGCTTTGACCTAGATCGCATTTGCCCAAAAGTAGCTCAGGGTCGCCGCGACGCCGTGCGGAAATTTCGAAGTCAGAGGAGGAGGGTTAAGGTTGTCGAAAGGCAAGACGAGAAGGGCTCTTAAAATGCGGTAAAAATGCGAAAGGGGGGACGAAAACCGTTCTTCCGCATCCTGCGTTTCCTCTTTTGGGGGGCGGAAGCAGTCGAAAAAAATTGCGCGAAAAAATGTGGGTCAACGGCGCTCCCGCATCTCATCTTGGGCTAAAAATAGCCACGGAGCGATGCTGCGTAACGGCTGCCATGGCAACCGCGTAATCCGCTACGGTTCGCGATTCGTTCGCTAGATGGCGCTGCTCGGCCGCACTCTTATTTGGCTATGCCTTTTCCATCGAATCGTCATTTCGTTTTATAAGAACGGATCGTGAGCTGATCAATAATTAATCGTAATGAACTGCGCGAACGATGACGTTTCGACATGACGGCGAACGCGAGGGTCGATCGTAATTTCTGAACGGATTAACGGATGTTAATAGTCGAGTTCCACGCCGTCTGGCGGCGGGAAAACGCAAAATCGACACAAGTTGATTGGGACGTGTTTCCTGGGATTTTGAATGCTTATCCTTGAAGCGCGAGCTAATTGGCTTGTCCTTACTCCATAAACGGCCATTTAGTCGATCAACCATAGAATTTTATATGATTGGGGATAAAAAAAACAAATGCGAATGATGTACCGCATCCTCGCTTCAGAAGCGATAAAATTCAAAAAACTTAATTTTCTGGATTAACACGCTATCAAGCCGAGCAAAGTGAGCTCTATGTTCAGTAAAACTTGCACATCTTTGTTTATAATATTTTTCTTTATTTTACCATCCTTTTAAACGTGTTTTACCTGAAAATTAAAAAATAGGAGTTGTTACAACTCTGAAGCAGGAATGCGATATGCAAAAATAAAAAAAAAATAAAGCTTCTTTTAAAAATGTTGTTGAAGAAAATTTCATTCTTAATTAAGGGAATTTTTAACATATCCTGATACGAAAAAAATGCTATGAAATCAACACCACTATATACATGTATAGAGTAGCATATTTATAAAACTTTTCATGTAGCGATTTCCAGAATTGCGCCTTTTTAGGAGTTTCGAACATTTCGAACATCCCTATAGGCATTAGACGTTTTTTCGTAAGAGGGCGTTTGCGTACAAGTGTATTTTGAGTGAATGTGTTTAGAACAATTCAAGTACGTGAGAATGGCGTGTTTACTGCCAAACGCGTATTTTGCACACGGTTTCACCACACAGCATCTATCCGGTTAACGTAATGCGCGTAAATGGTTATCCGCAGAATTGCACCAAATTCCTCATTGGTTCATGTTTGAGGCGAGGAAATTCAATTTCATTTTGTGTTTCAGAATACGCGATCGAGCGTTCGGTTTCTAACACGATTAGGTGCCACTATATTTATCCTTGCTTTTTATCCTACGGCGCAGCGTCCTGTGTGCAGAGTTCGCTTTCCAAATTTGCCGCTAGGTGGCAATTCGCGTGATGGGTTTTTGCGGTGTGCAAAATCCAACGTTTGTTCCCCTTTACATCCGGATTTTAGAATCAATATTTCTTTTTTTTCTTGATCCGATCAGTCGGCGACGTATCTTTTACACCCTCCTTATGTATTTTTAACGCCTTGGCGCGCGCTGGGCGCCCCCTGGCGGCAGACCCATTCAAAAAAGGATGGGGATGAATGAGGCCGCGCCGTTTGTTACGAACTGGGTTAACTATTATCATAAAAAGGCCGTAAAACTGACAAAAATACTGAAAAATGGCGGATCAATAAATATGGCGGCGGGCGAAGGAACGCGCCAGCGCCTTAATGCCCGATTTTAATGAATATTTCATGCAACGGCGCTCGGATCAAGGTGCGTTTGCGGCTCGCCGTCTGGACGTCACGAATCACGGGAAAAATAAAACGCCTTTTAGCTGGAGCTCAATGCTAACAGCCACGGGACAGTGGAATGTTAATGTTCAAATTGCTCCTCGACGACACTAGACTGTCATTTTAGACACTTATCGTCAACAATGTCTTGTAAGGACGCGGAATAGTATCCTCGGTTCCCGACATAAATCGTGTTTTTTACAGCCAGACATTGTCCGCAAAATGAACGAAGAAACTGTCGGATGTCCCTTTGCACATTTTGCAACCAGAAAGTAAAATACATGTGCCTGTACGTGGCCTTTCCAGACAGTCGCCGTTCGCAGAATGAAGGCAGAAAAATCCTTTTTCCAAACTTTTCAATAACAAAGTATAATATGTGCTTGTTACTTAAAGATAATAATAATAATAATGACGGCTAAAGAACACGTTGCACGTGGAGACAGTGCTGAAGACAGGAGGCCATTGTTAGACATTATCTTGCAACAAATTCGCAAGCTAAAGCTCTCTCCCTGTCCTTGGAATTTTTCACGGTAGTACTTGCCCTTAAAAGACAACGGGATCTTGTACAAGGTCAGTTGCACATGGGCAGTATAGTGCAGTATACAGTAGTTGCTCGAACACAATACTCGTATTCATCATTTCAGAACAGTTCACTTCAAGGGAACATGGATCGAGCGAAGCAAACCATTTCGATTGAAGGCAATAATTAATTCTGGTAGCTCTTCCAGAAAGATCACCATTTTCATTCATTTGCAGCGATAAGGATTTTCTTTATTCCATGGAGGCTGGACGCCAGCCTGTCCAACTGGTTCGCCAATCACGATCAGTGATTACATTTGTCGATACGTGAAACCTAGAGAAACGTGTGGGCAAATATGGCATTAGGCTCGTTCGCAACGATGGCTGACCACTGGTCAATTCCAGAAGCGAGCGGGTTTAACCTTTGTTTTTTTGTTGCCAGCTGTCCTCTAGTCAAACAATGAATGTTATTGTTTTTGACTTCTCTCTCGTTTGTTTTTTATGGCGTGGCGATGAAAAGACAATAAGATGGTGGTGGACGATGTCCACTCCCTCAGCCCCTAGTCGCTCTTATTACCACCCATTTGGCACGTGCAAAATGGCGCCACGGTCATTGCTTACAGCCAACGAAGGGATGATAAAGGCCACAGAGTAACCATTTTGGAGTATAGGGGGGAAGGGGAAACCCATAAAATACCATTGGGAGAAATATTCGAAAAGAAAAAAAACGCACAGAATATAATAAATATAAGGTTGCGAATGTGGAAAGAGAGGAGGAGGGGGGGTGATCACTCCATGGAAATGAGAGGAAGGTGGTTGGTAGGGAGTTTGTTGTCTTGGCAACGCTATAGGGTCGTGATGGTCATTCAGGGGAGAAAGCAAGTACTGGGGATTTTAGGGGTTGGGAGGCCGTAGGCAAGAAAACAACTTATTAGCCATATAAAAATAATACCAATTGCAAAAAAATAGGCTTATTCGCTGCCTATATTCTGACCACTGGTGCTATTTTATGGCGCTGAGAGCTCCAACTAGACTACGTGCTATCCAGGGAAACGCCCAAAAAATTGAGCTAATTAATATAAAAGAAATTCATGCAATTTTATTGCCCCTTGGGTTAGCAACAGGGGGTGCGGCCAATCTTTAGGTGATTGCCTGCCTTCAGGCGCAGCTATGCTTGTACATGTAAATGGCACTATTAGCCTTTTAAAACGTCTGTATAAAATGGGAAAATTTACGGGTTAGACCACGTGATAGTTGCGTGGCTACACGTACCAATTCGAAATGGGGGACACTATTCGTGCTGCCGCTGAAAATACAATGGAGCCGTTCACTTTTTATGTCATAACTAAAAGTAACAGGTTAACTTTAATTAATTTCTACCCTCTTGGAGGTAACTAATATGACAAAATTAGTATACAGTGGACAGCACTCAAACGTGCTGAATTTTGTCCGCGCCATCTGTTGACGAATGTGCCGCTCAAGTTAAGATGTTCTTATGACAGCACATTGCATGCATCGCTTACATCGGCAAATAAGCGACCAGATGTCGCGCAATACTTATTGCCGATCAGGAACATAAAAACATGTTTACTGTGAGCCTTCCTATAACGCTTCTCGTTTCTTAAATGCCGTTGAAAATTGTTTATCGACAGCTGGTCCCTCGAATAGCCAATGCGATAGTCAAAAAAAATCTTTCTTGAATTCGGAAATGCTGTTGAAAAAAACCTTGACAATGAAAAATGACGTCATAAATCTACTCCATCTTCGATTTTCAGCGTTATCCATTATATTGTTTGTCTCTTTAAACTTCGATGAAGTTCGCGGATGTTTAAAAAGTATATTTGCAAAGTTTACTTTCTCATATACAGTATGTACAATAACTCATTCCATTAACAACTTTTGTTTAAAAATATTTTTTTTATTTAATTTTTATGAAATTGAGCATGTGTAAATCGTCAGAAATGTGTTAGGATATAGGCTACAAAGTATATGTACATGTACATTGACATCTCCAAGTATTTTCATGTGCAATTTTTAACAAATACGAGCAATTAAAACTAATCTTTCATTGGTGTGAGCAAATCTTATAAACAGGAAGCACGTTTATTTTCATAAACAGGAAAAAGATTTTTTTTGTAAAAATAAATAGAAAGGAAAGTTACTTTTTAATAAACAGGAAAATTACTTATTCGAATAAATAAGAAAATAAAAAGAATGCACGTGTATGCATGTATTATTTATAAACAGGAGGATATCTCTCTCAAGAAACATGAATTTATTTTATTTCAATAAAGTATAGAATTATATATATATTGTCAAGAAATTCGGAAAACATCTTTCCAATATTAGTTCCAAAATGTTGTATGCGAAGTGAATGCACGAATTTAGTAAACGTATTTATAATAGAACTGATTTTCTAAAGTTTTCTTTTCTCTCTTCAATCGTGAATCGCGCGGGCAATTTCTGATTGAACCCCAGCTGATTTTCTACGAAGAGGACATAGAATTTTTTTTAATAAACAGGGAAAGCTACTCGAGTTTGTGAGAGGAGGGGAAATCGTCGTTTCGCTTCTTGCACCTGTCATCCGGGAACGTTTCGCTTTCAATCGATCATGTTGATGGAGTATCGATTATTTTTCGATTTCTGCTTCCATTTGGTCGACTTTCCGCAGAGAAAAAAAACAGTGGGTATAGGGGAAAAAAACCTAATTGAAAATATATTAATAGGGGGGAGAAAACACGCAGTTTTTACAACGATCAACAAACAGGTATACATGTACAGTTTGAGGCAAAATTCTCTCTTCAAGGGATGCTAAAGTGAATTTTTCCAGCTTGGAGTCTAAATAAACAATTGGAAGACGATTATCCGAATCTAGATCTGACTGTAGGTGGCACTGCCTTCGAGTCAAGTTCTAGCAACCACGTGACCTTGGTCGATTGTAGCGTCTGCATCGGAGTTACCATGGTAACAATTTTAGTCGAGGGGGAAATCTTATACAGAAGAAGGATCCTCCTCGTCTTTCATTTTTGAAGTGGAAAATGAAAATAAAGCATACCTTGACCCCTTTTGCTTTATTTTTTACATTCGAAAATTGCTCAACCTCGCGTCAATTTGTTTAGATGTCGCATGATGCATTAGCCGCCGTGTTAGAGGTGTTAAGTCTGATTGCATTATCAACCGTCCTCAAACACGTGACATCTAAAGATGCGGGATTTTACTGCGTTTTTGCAAGGATGGTAACCCACATCTAAAAATATATTGCGGTAAATTTTATATACCGCAATATATTGCGGTAAAGCACATTTTCATGTTCTTGGATATATTTATTGCGATGCATTACAAATGTGATTGTGTAAATATATTCAACAATGCATTAAAACATTTAGTAATGCAGTATTGATGTTATAATATATTGTTAAATACTGGCTATTAACGATATGTGTTACCTGGACTGTTCTATCGTCTATAGATGTTTTAAAATACATATGGCTATAAATACAGTATATAGCTATAAATGAATTGCTCCGGATGTAGTTTAATAAACACTTTCATTGTAAAAATGCATTTCTAAGGAATTTGTTAGATGTGGGCGACACCAACGTCATCTATGATCCGTTCCATACAAGCAGGGCTTTCTTAGGCAGTGAATGGTTCGTTTCTGTATTGTTGCACTAGGTTTCATGATATGTGCTTTCCGTGTAATTTCTTATCATTAAACGGCATAGATTCGTAATCTATTTGCCATTTTTCAACTGGCATATGCAGATATATTTCGTTTTATTGCGCTTCGCAGATATTGCAGTCTTTAACAATTAAAAGGTTTGTAGCAACCCTACCTCGATCAAGTCTATTGGCATTATTTTTCCAATAAAACGTGCAAACCTCTCGTTTTCTATTCGCAATTTGATAATTCTTCCAATACAGGTTACATGTTTTTCAAACTTTTTCATTGCTATTTCATTATCAACATGTATATCTCGTTGAAGGCTATAGGATGATGGGTAGCATTTTTAGCTAACAGGTATTTTGATTAATAAACTGTAACTGATGGTTTAAATATAACTTGTATATGCATTGGGGAACGAACTAGTTCGCGTGACGCGCTTTATCGCAATGGTCTGGAACCGAACCTGCAATATCTTGGAGGTATGCCCACAGATGTGTGTGCAATGCAGCGCTATATAGAACGTTTTCACCATCGCGTGCTCGATCATACAGGTTTTTGGTATAAAAACTAGAACGTGGCGGAATAATTGTTCTTGTTCATTAAGGCTCTTCTACTTAAACCCTCCGAGGGTTGGGAGTGGGTGCGGAATACAAAAACGTAAGGGGGGGATGAATATTGATCCTGCCGAATCACCGATGAATGTGTATCAAAGGGCGAAAACGCGAGTTGTGATGTGCTCGTCGAGTGTCAATGAATCATCCTTTTATTTCCGACCAATTAAATCCACGGGTGGATATTCTGTTGGAAAGGACGTTCCGAAGGTGGAACAGGGGGTGATGCGTGAGGAGGAAAGAAGGGGGATTTCCCCTCCATTCCCTTGCCCTGTTCGTGAGAAACAGTAATAAAACGAGAGAGAGAAGAAAGCGGCGAGTGATGAAGAGGGTGCCGATAGGGGGCGCGCAGGGAGGTAATGCGCTGAAGGATGGATAGAACCTTAGGGGGGCTCTCGATCTATCCACGTCGGAAGAAATGGCCAGTGGTCAACACGATCCACGGGTGGCAACAAATCCAGTTTTTATTTAGTACGTTCCTCTGGTGAAATCCCAATTTGGCGCCATGTTGCCATAAGAAATTCAGCGCGTCTGGAGCGCCGTTGTGCAGAATGCATCATAGGTGGCCCTGAGTTATTGAGCGTAGACAACGTGCACACTGAGATACCGCCTTGTTTTGAACATTCGTTTTCTGCTGGTAAATGAAATTGTCGAATGTTATAATCCAATTAATACACTTTTTTTCTCACGAGTGCATGAGAAGTACAAATTGCACCTTTCTTGTTTTAAGCGAATAATTAACAAGAGAAAGCATTAAATTTGTACGTAAAATTGTGAAAAAAATTTTTCCAAATACATGTATGTTTAAAGAATCTTGTTCGAACAGGTCTGACAACAAAACATTCTCATTATACGTTTTTAAACGTGCCTCGATCTTGTTCATAGGCCACTTATGCTTGTTTGTTTGATTTGAACTTTTAAACATGTTTCCCCATCTTTAACCAAAATGTCTGGAACATTTCCAGCATTCCTGTCGACGAGTGCGATTTTCTCCAGGAATTAAGGCGTTTTTAACACGTCTCATTTCCTTCGTAATGATGCGAAGTTAATTTCTCGGTGCCATAAACGGTTTGGAAAAACGGGAAATTTCCGGTCGGAGAATGCCGCTCCGTAGACAGATGGCATGTTGCCTCGCGGAGGATTGTGGGATTGCTGCACCAATCGATGTTCACCTATGTTATTTTGCTCGTTTTGGGGTGTGGCCCTTTCCTCGTTCGCGCCTTTGTTTCGCTACCTGCCAGTTAGTTGTTAAAAACGGCTAATGGAAGCAGGGCTACTTGGGATGACATCATTTTAATGGCTCCCAAAGGGGAATCCCCCTTAATGGATGAGATGCACGACACGAGCGAAACGACCATGAGAAAACATCTATGTTTAAAGCTGCCATAGTCTATTTTCGCGATCATTGAAATTCAGAAAATGGTTTTTTCTGAACCATTTTTTTTTAAATGCAAATATGGCATTACAGTAATTCAAATTATAACTTGAAACTAGACTTAAAATCGAACAACGTTTCATTTATTTTCTACAAATATGTGTGGTGGTAGAAGCTTTGAGCGCGTACTGTATATGTAGTATTACTCCATGATATGCATTTGTAATTTCAATATTTTCATTCTGTTATTCCAACCCACTATAAGAGCCCAACTCGAAGTTACAAACTTTAAAATTTGGGATGGAGGCGGTTGTGTCCTATTGGACGTGCTAAAAGTAAAATTTTAGGTAAAACGTATTTCGGTCGTAACAACAATAACTTGGAAAACTTCTGAATGAATCTTAACTGGTTTAGGCAAATTTGCATGTAATAACCATTGTAAAAGGCTAGCAGTTATGCATGGAGGAGGAGCAAGATGTGTAGTTGACAATCTACAGAATTTAAAAGCCCGTGACTTATGGACGAACCCTGCACGCGTGTACCGGATCTTAGTAAATTGGACACCTGCCTAAATGGAAATTTCACTCAGTTCAAGCGGACGTCCAATGTAGAAGGGTATTCCAATACATGTACTCGCGTTTGGAAGTGTCACTTTCCAACGTCTTTTTCGGCCACCCATGGCGTCGCAGTGGACCCTTCCGACGTCATTAGTTTCTCATTGGTCCTTCCATCCCTTCTCTTGGCAATGGATCTAGCTCACCGAGGAGACTCCGTAGACAGAGTCGCAGCCTCTTTTCCCCGTCGCCTGGGCAACGGCGTTACCATGGCGACGCGCCCGGCTGCTGCTGCATGCCGCGCTGGCGACGACCGCCAAAGTTCAACCGCATTAGAGACCAGGGCGGCCACTAGGGGGGCGTTAACGCGCCATGGATGAACAGCGCCGCTTGTGGCAGATTTGGTCCTGCGACTTAATTGTTCGGGCGCATGTTCGAACAGGGCGGGTTTGCTCTCTTTCGAAGCACGTCTTTTCGACTGCCAAAGTGCGATTTGCTAAGATTCTGACCAAGAATCACAACAGCATCCGTAACTGAATTTACATATTCTTCAAAGGACAAAGGCTAATTCTAGAGGCTCGAAAGCGCCATTGAGAAATTTGAAAACAAATTTTTTAGTCTTTTTAATTTATTTTTTTCAGGATTACAGGGTGTCCAAAATTGAGAAGAATATGTGCAGTAGAAATTGTTTTAGCAAGTCGTATATGGGTCTGCAAATGATCCTAATAGAGTTTTTGAACTTCCTCTAGAAAAGTTGCATCAAGAAATTGCCGCCAGATGGCGTTCCATACCTGAGCAGGTGTCCGTCACGCCGCCTGGTGGCCTGCCACGGTGAGTCTTCGTAGCGGTACGCTTTTCTGATAAGGGGGGCGCATGAGCAACTCAGCTTGTTGCCCATGATGACGTCAGCCCGCCCTTAAGTCCTTCCGCTCCCGCGCGCTGTCCGACGAGGTCAAGGGTCAGTGCGCACGGCCGCCATCTTCTCTTCTAGCACGTGGCTAAAGAAACAGAAATACGGACAATAAGACACGAGCAAAATTATAAGGCAAAGATCAAAAAAGCCATACTACATCGCGAGGCCCCATTTCATGTTTCATTAACCTGTTTTCCATAGTTGATCATAGATGGCGCTGAAATTTTGCAAACTATCCATAGGGAAAACACTTGATCGTCTTTCATTTTTACTGTTTTAAAACCCCATCTAAAATGGCGGCATTTTGCGATGAGGACCACTTTTAAGTCGTCTTTCAGTTTACTTTTAAGTGGCACTTAAAATGGAGTTGACCGCAACCCTGTTTAACATGTCGTAAACCTTTTCGGTTTTTTGATTAGCCTATATATGGCCAGCTTTTATTTTCCTTAAACCGCGCCTTTCATTCGGTGTGGAATAACACACGTTGATTTCTGATCTTGACCACGAAGGCTACCTTAAGTGGTCATCGAGCGAAATTGAAAGCCAGCGTGCGGCCGTTCTCGACGGACGCTACGTATGTCGACGGAGAAAGGGGGTCAGCGATGGCTGTAAAACTGACCAGTGGTCATATCAAACGTCACCGAACTAATGACACCTTGACCATCATGAAGCTAGATATACCGAGCGACACTCCATTGGAAAATGAATACAATTGCAATATTCGCCGTAATTAAGCCAAGGTTACCAAATAATTTTTTTAAGATATTAAGATTGTTCCGAGCCATCGGCGTATTTTTAATCGATATCAATAATATGGTACAGATAAAAGCAGGTATTTAATGCTTTCCATACGTGAATAAAATAGGTTGAAATACGTTATTAATACTATAAAAATGACTTTTAAATTTAATTTTGTTCGCGGTTTGTCGATCAGATTTAAAATTTAGTTTTTTAAGTTTGATACTGACATTTGATTGTTCGATGTTCAGATTACTATAGGCTACATTTACTTGAATCCAACTAAGTTTAATTGCCTATAAAACAAAATGTTTTCCAATGATCTGATTTAAAAGCAAAAATTGGATGCAATACAGTATGTGTTGCACCCCTGGTTGGTTGTTCATTGTTATTCTGTGACCCATTTCGGAAGTGACCAGCGTCGGTCAGTGTGGGCGTCAGAAGTAACGCTGGACTGTCTGCATAAATCCAGTTAGGAAACGTATAATTTACGGGAGTAACCTTGCTTGCGAGCTGTCATATTCTCTACGGGTGTTGGCCTACATATCGCGTTATGTATACAGAACGGTGTACATTTTCTGCCAACTTCCGGTGTTTTCCGTCATTTCCGGCAACACATGTTTACTCAGCATTTTAACGTTTTCTTCAGTTTTGAGGGCAGTTGAGCGTTATTTAAACTGTGCTTTTTGGCCAAAAAAGCGCACAATTTATCTAAATTAAGCCTAAACTGATTATTTCTGTTTATTTCCTGAATAGGAAGGGTGTTGTCGCACGATCGTACGAAATTCGGTAATGTGGTTGGGAGAGTCAAGGTGGCGAATTAACATTCCGACATCGTGATTTTTTTTTCAAGTTTTGAAATTTGGCACAGCAATTTTTACGAAACAAAAACGTGATACATATACTGTATTAAAAACAACTATTGATTAGCAATTTTGTTCATACATGTATACAGTATAATGAACTATTCACACCTCGTTTGACACGGTGGGTACTCATAGAAAAGCTTTGTGCATCGCACTTTAGGCCCTCGTGAAGTCACGTTTGAAAAATTAAACCATTAATTTGGAGTGAAAACAGCGATAACCTTTAGTGAATTTTTGAAACTATATGCGTGTCGATTTTGTACACGTGACTTCACCACTGGTCAAGTACGGTTCGCAAAGATTCTACCTGAGGATCCCTAATGTTTTCAATATACATGTAAGGTAATGTGAACACTGTACTTAGTTTTACGTGAATTTTCTCTCCTTGTTATGCAACTGTGAAGCTTTTTTTCCTACAAGGTGTATCGGGGGAGGAAGACGCAAAAATACATGGGCGGAACATTCGGAGTAAATTTAGCACAAAACGATTACATAAACCAGTTTTAACGTTTTGGAATGTGCGCGGAACACTGCATGGGATTGTGACGCATCCCACAAATTTCAGTTTCTAGGAAATTTCGCTCTGTGTATAGCGGGTATCGTCATTGAGTTGTTAACAAACTTCGAAAATGATTGAATACCAATATTTGTCTATAAAATAAAAAAGTAAAGCTTCTACTTGCATGTAGGTAACTTTTTATCATTGCCTTTCGATCGCTATGTATAACTGGAATATGAACGCAAATTTCCAACATGAGCAAGTGCGGGCTTAAGTGCCAGTCTATACGTGTATCCTCTGCACGTGCACTGTTTGTAGGATGCTGAGCAAAGCAAAATGAGTGCAATCCATATACAGTAACGGTTAACTCTCACTTCGAACTGAGTATGCTGGCCCATATGACGTCAGATGTTGACATGACGATACGCAATGGATGATTACACTTTGCCGATGCCATGGAGTCCGTGGAATTCAGAGGTAGTCGAGTGCAAACAAGCGCTGCTCGATATACAAGGTACTTGTACATGCATGTACAGTATACAGTATAGTTCAACTTACGTTTCGGGTAAATCCACCTTGACCACTGCAGCGCTGCTTGACCGTAACGCGCCATGACCCGCACTTCCGTCTTCACTTTTTCGCTCGATTTTTAACGACATTCAACATTAATGGTCTGTGCTCGGAATTTGTAATGGCAATAAATCCCCCGCGAACAACATGCTCTAACACTGAATGGCACTGCGAAGCGAATGTCCCCGCGTCTCCCCCATAGCCGCTCCGAGACCACGCCCACGTCCCCTCACCAACTCACCGACGCGACGTGTACACCCCAAGCCAAAAGTTGGGAACATACCATGCGTATCTGAATGTATACATGTACATGTAAGAGGTTATGCTTTTTTCCATGTTCATGATATTAAATGTTCGGTGTAGACACATAACTTATTTTCAGGCGTCAAAACCTTATTGAAATTTGATTTGCATAGATAGCTTTCACAAGCAGACGACGCCTGCTGACTCCGCCTAGATCAGACATTGTGAGGTGCTTAATATTTTGACTGTGGCAAAAATGGTTGCCTTTGCTATAGATAAGTTACACGTGCAAAATTGCAGGCGCATTCGTTCCATATTTCAGTTTGTATTATGGAAAGTACCCCACAACACGTCCACAATGTAAGCCGAGCCACATTAGCCACGCCCATGAGGAGCGTGACGTCACGTGCAAGTTATATCTATAGAGCTTTGCTATAAAATAGTCAAGATACAAATACTTTTTTGCAAATTCACAAACATGTAAATGTCATTAGTTACATTTGTTGACATGTTACGCAACCTTTTCAAATGTCTCGAATAAACAGTATTTTATGTATACACAAAATGAGGAAATACGGAAATGATACGTTTAGAATATCCTCCGTATTTAAATTAAAGCATTAAGTAAACGGGACAATTAAGTGGAAGCCATAAAAATGTAGGAGAAAAAATTAAAAATGTCCAGGGTTGGAAAAACACCTCCACATTTTTGATTTGGAACAAGAGTTGGTAATTTTCTAAATTTAAACATCACTTTAAACGCTACAGGTTTATGCAACCGTTCGTTAGATGAGTATTTTTTCCAAGCTATTACCATTGCCGGTATGTGCAAGTATACATGTATATATTTGTTCGATGAACATCTTTATTACGAATCTAGAGCATGCATGCAGCGCTTAAGGGGGACTCCTACAGTGCGATTTGCACCCCATGCCACCCCACGTGGGTCGTTCCAGAAATCGACATATACCT
>JAQGAO010004483.1:0-15083 GCA_034697705.1 Ommatoiulus sabulosus
TTGTATGTAACTTACCTGGGTGTAAAGAATCATGTTATCATTTTTGTAATGGTTTGAAAAATTATTTATTGAATGTTTAATGTGATGTAATTAATTGAGATTTCTTTTCTTTATATGTAGGTTGTGAATTCTATTGAATTTTATTTATGAACTGTCTTTAAAGATGTGAATTAAATGTTTATTATTATTATTATTATTATACCGCCCCAGGAGTAGTTCTACGTACAAAAAAAAATTATCAAACGTGATAAATATAATATGTGATGCATAACTGATGGTCAATTTTACAAAAATAGAGCTTGGTTTCAAGCTCAGTTTGGATTCCAAAAGCTTAAACTGTTGGTGAGCTTGGCGTTTCAAACAAACCCAATAAGCAAGCAGTACTTACTTTCGTAGACGAGATAGATGAAGAGAGAGGCCAAGAACGCGCCCACATATTGAGCGATCATGAAAATGGGAACTTTTCTCCATGGAAACTTGCCCACGGTGGCCAAGGCAACGGACACTGCAGGATTGATGTGACCACCTAAAAACGAGAGAAAAGTACTTAAGACGAACAGTGTGGAAAAGTGACAAAATTTACGTGTCCTAGGTCAAAAGGCCCGAGTTATGACAAATATCATTTGCCTTCCGTGTTTTGTTGGGCCATTGTTGAATTGCCAGAATGGGATTAATGGACCGTACGCAGATTTTGGTCAAGTTTGAATGGGCAATTTGAGCGTGACCATCGTCATTATCGTCGGTAATTAGCTAGGGAACCAAACAATGCGCTCGTGAAAAATAACTAGGTCACCCAGCAGTAGCAAATCGCATAAATTTAAATGCTACGATGCGTCGAGTATTTAATCATAATGTTACATCCTTAAATATCAAAGCTGCCACCTTAAAGGTGGGCAATCACTGCTAGCACGCGGGTGATGCGGTTATGCTATCATATTGAAATTTTTCCCATCCAACAAAATACTGTAGCTAGAGTTTCATCCATGAAAACTATGAGTTGTATTACTTCTATAGCATGCTATGAACTATTTTAACAACTTTTGAAAAAGAAAATAGGGAACAACATGCCGCATTTCTTTAAAAAGGGGGGAGGGGTGTTAAGGCTGCCCCCTAGAGATTGGCAAACACTGCTAGCACGAGTGTGATGCGGCAATGCCATAATAGTCAAAATTGTCAGATCGAACAAAACAGTGCAGATATTGTTTTATACATGATAAATATAAGTTGAACTACCTCTAAAACATGATATGAACTATTTAAACAAGTTTTAAAAACCAAATTAGGAAAGGACATGCCGCATTTCCTGATGAATAAAGGGGGAGGGGTGCTAAACCTACCCCTTACTAATTGGCAATCACTGCTAGCACGCGGGTGATGCGCTAAAGCCATTACAATTAGATTTGCCACATCCAACAAACAATTCATCTAGTGTTTTATAAACGAAGACTTAAGTTCTGTTACTTCTAAAGCATGATACGAGCTACTTAGATAAGTTTTGGAGAAAACAAAAACCCCAAGATGCCACATTTCCTGAAAATGGGGATAATAAAGCTGCCCCTTAGAGATTGACATTCATTGCTAGCACTAGAGTTGTACAGTAATGCTTTTACGCTGAAACTTGTCACATTGAACTGTTTGGTTTGTGTATTTGAACAATTTTAAGAGAACTTAATTTCATCTAAACAAGGCCAAAGTATCCTTAAACCTTGTTGTTCATTTACGATGTGTTTGTTTAAGTAGGTTTCTCTGAACTTTCTATATTTAGTACAAATTGAGAATATAGATGGCATTTTATATACAAACAATTTTTCTTCACTAGCTCAAGAAAATATATCATCATTAATTCAAAGAAAAAACAAAAGAAAAACTTATGGGTAAACAAACTTATAGATAATTCATCAACCAACTTTTTCCGCAAATTAAGGTTAAAATACTTGTATTTCATACATAATTCAAAGAAATAATAAATATAACCTGCAGGTAAACAAACTTAAAGAAATAAGTCAAAACTTAAGCAAAAACAAAAAAAACGTTATCCTTGAATTATGGATATTTTCCATGCAAACATTTTTTTCTCGAAAAAGCAGAAATTATTTCAAGCTCAACAAACTTATATTTTATCATTAGTTTAAGAACAAATGCAAATAAAGCGTTAAACATACATAAACATAAACGAACTTTGAAAATTCATGAATTTAACAAAAAAATGTTTGGAAAGTTATCCTTGAAATAAAGATATTTATCACGCGAGCAAAGTTTCATCATGAAGTAAAATTATTTCAGGTTAAACAAACCGTTTCATTTTATAAAGAATTAATTCCTTCAGAAATATAATTGAATTCAACGAAAAAATAAAAGTTTTTGAATACTTTTCATATCGAAAAAAACCGTTTCATTTGCATCATTCATGACCAAAATTTACATTTTTTAAACTTTTTACGTACAGCAGTTGGGAGATTTTATTAAAAATCCCAAAAAAATCAGAAAAAGTGCTGTTCAGAGCACGATATTCAGTCACTGGAAATAATATTATCATAGCTTCGAACATCCAGCATTTAGGGGAGAAAAAAACACTCTTCGTAAATAATGCAAACTTCATTTTCTCGATTCAACAATAAAGCGCTGACAGCGCAATTTTCTCATAAAATGTTTTTCCTATCTGCTGGCACTTTTATAAATTCGAGTAATCTAATTCGAGCATCCCTGACAACGTTAGCCGCGAATATCATTTGCCTAAAAAGCCTAAAAATAACCACATTTGCATCAATTGTGCCAACAACACTGTCAGGCTTTTATTGCGAGAATCGCAGTAATTTTGCATCTGAATTTGGGATGTTTTAGCTCCTTTTTTCACCTACGTTTTCATGGATATTTTCAATTCGGTGACTTTGCTACTCGGTACTAACGTGTCCCCAGTGATTTTTCTGAAAATCTTCTTTTGGCTGAACTAGTCACGAAACGTTATTTCGGGATATAAAAAAAACCGCAGCGTTTTATCTTTCCCGATGTCGTCCTTCAAAAACACTGTAAAAAATACACAGTGAGGACATTGACACTACATGAAAAAGGAATAAACTGACCGGCCAATGGGCACGTAAAGTATCGCCAGACGTTCATCCGATTTTAAGCCTGAAATACAGTGGACTCTCTGGAGCAAATGGGAGTTCAAACTCCGAAAAATCACTCAAACAACAAAGAATGACGACGAATGTGTATTGACAAAATAAATCATTTGAAGACATTTATTGTTTTAATAACGTATATTTGAGGAAAAATATATTGTTTCGTAAACATTGACTTCTTAAAAATTTTAAAGCTGTAGGAAATTAGTGCGGCATGTGAAAAAAAAATGTTATTTTCGGAAAACAAAATGCTAAAGTTTGAAAAATAACGTAATAATTTTCGATAAATAACGTGGAATTTTTCGAAAAATTACCTTACAATTTTAGAATAACAACGAGACAATTTTCGAATAATAACATTTTTAGAAAGAAAAATAGTTATAATTTTCTAAAAATAACGTCATTTGAAGACATAATAATGTCATGTTTATTGTTTTAATAACGTATATTTGAGGGAAAATATATTGCTTCGTAAACATTGACTTCTTAAAAATTTTAAAGCTGTATGAAATTTGTGCGGCATGTGAAAAAATGTTATTTTCGGAAAACAAAATGCTAAAGTTTGAAAAATAACGTAATAATTTTCGATAAATAACGTAATAATTTTCGAAAAATTAAGTTACAATTTTAGAATAACAACGAGACAATTTTCGAATAATAACATTTTTAGAAAAAAAGTAGTTATATAATTTTCTAAAAATAACGTGATAATTTTAGAATTATAACTTACTTATTTTAGAAAAAAAATATTGTCACCACTGTTGACAAATACTATCATTTAATAAAAAGTCATGAATTTCAGAAAACATATATAGTCATGATTTTCAAACAACAAAATATTGCCAAGATTTAAGGTAAATGCTCTCATCATTTTAGAATTTTACTATAGTTAAAATTTTCGAAATTTCAGTGAAATTTCAGTGAAACCAAATTGTTATAAGTTTGAAAAATAACGTTAAAATTTTCGATAAATAACGTTTAAATTTTCGAAAAATTACGTTACAATTTTAGAATAACAGCTATAGACAATTTTCGAATAATAACATTTTTAGAAAAAAAAGTTATAATTTTCTAAAAATAACGTGATAATTTTAGAATAATAACTTACTTATTTTAGAAAAAAAATATTGTCACCACTGTTGACAAATACTATCATTTAATAAAACGTCATGAATTTCAGAAATCAGATATAGTCATGATTTTCAAACAACAAAATATTGCCAAGATTTTAGGTAAATGCTCTCATCATTTTAGAATTTTACTATAGTTATTATCTTCGAAATTTCAGTGATTTTTTTTTTATTTTGCGAAAAACAGTGAACTCTGAGGGGAAAAGGAGTTCAAACTCCGAAATATTGCGAAAAAGTTTGTCCGACATTTTTTCCCCATATTTCGCAAGAATTTCCAATATCTTGTATTTCAAAGAATAAAACTCATAAAGACACCAATTTTGAGAAACCTGCTTTTTACAAAACTAAATTTCTTAGTGGCTTAAAGTGATTTCTGTGCACCTTGTAGGATAAACTACAGAAAACTTGAGCTAAAAATCGTTAAAACAATCCCATTCAATAAACCCTTTCGTACAAACTTTGAACATTAAGGAATTGCGCAATATAACACAAAATAGGTTTCATCCTACTCAATAATGTCTTTTTCGTTGAATTTCGTACCTCAAGGTGCTACAAAAATCGATTCGAAGAAGAATTGATTTCGGAAAAAGAGATCACAAAACGCGCAATTTCACGATTTTCATGAAATCGCAGAAACGCTGATTCAGTTGTTTTTCCAACATATTGAAAAAAAAAGAAATAAAACGATTTCGATTTGAACATTTCGTTTGTTTTCTATATTATTGGATTTTTGAAACGTATCTAATAAACTTTGTTCACGTACGTTAAAGGTATATTGTTCAAAATGAAATTTTTGTGAAAAATTACAACATTTTTCGAAACTGATGTCAAAGTTTATGAAAATCGTATTTTTCGAAACTGAAATCAATATTTTTCGAAAATCATGACAGTATTTATCAAAGATTACGACAAGTTTTTACAATATTTTCCGAAAAATTAACACAATTTCAGAAAATTGATGACCAACAAATCAATAAGTTAGCATCATTTTAAAATTCTAGATTTTTTTAAATTTAAAATAAACTCGTGGTAATTATACTAAATGACAACATTTTTCAAAACTGATGTCAAAGTTTATGAAAATCGTATTTTTCGAAACTGATATCAACATTTTTCGAAAATCATGACAGTATTTATCAAAGATTACGACAAGTTTTTACAATATTTTCCGAAAAATTAAGACAATTTCAGAAAATTGATGACCAACAAATCAATAAGTTAGCATCATTTCAAAATCCTAGATTTTTTTAAATTTAAAATAAACTCGTGGTAATTATACTAAATGTAAAATTCCAATTCTCTAGTAATTTACCATCGTTATCAACGGGCAAAACTTATTCAAAATATTTAAAATTAATCTCAGAACTATTTTCGAAAGATTTCTGCTCATACCCTCTAAAAACCATCATTACACACGCACTTCCATTAGTTTAATATTTTCTGATCTAAAAACTCCATTAAAAATGATTCATGCGTGAAGATGGTCGATAACGTCGAGTATTAAGTTTTAAGTTTTCGAGAAAATAAACAGAAATATATTGATGGAAGCGCGCACATAAATGCATCAAAATTTTAATAAGGAGGACATCATATTTCAATATAAAATAAGGATGCCGTCTAGACCGGAAGACCTATCGTATTTATTGAATATTTGTCTTTGAAAAAAAAGTTTTAAGATGCACTATCATATTGCGAATTTATTATCATATTATAAACTAAACTTTTGCGCGCATGCGCAGTAGGGTGCGTACGTAGCTAACGACCCAATTCCTGATTGCCCCGCGTTTAATTTAAAAGCATTAAAAATAAGTTTAATTTGAAAACGTGACCTTAAAGTAGAGGTCCAAAAACATGCATTTATCGAAAAATAACGATTTTTCAATCAAAAAGATTTTTTTTTTCTAAAAAATTGCAACTTCTTAACACAAAACTTTCTAGGAAACATTTTTTTAGAAAACCTCATGCGAAAATAAGACTTTTTCATAAACACAATAATACATGTTTATAAAAGTAGGCGATAAACAAACGATTTTTATAAAAAAAAACGACATTTTTTTTTTAAATATACATGTATATACTGTATGGCCTACATATATTTTTTTCAAAAACAAAATTTTATGTGAAAATGGAATTTTTCCTAAATACATTTTTATGAAAATAGGCCATTTTTCCCAAAAAAAAAACACTTTTTCTAAATTTTTTTCTAAGAAAATGATTTTTCCAAAAAATAATACCCTTTTTGGACAAAGAGGGATTTTTTAAATCGACGACATCATTTATCGTAAATATGACAATTTTTGACAGAAACAAGTTAAAAAAAAGAACTAATTTTATTTTTTCTTAAAAATAAGGACGTTTATTTAAAGAAAATTACAACTACGCAATAATAATTCAATTTATCCAGAAAAGGAAAATATTTTTCATAAACATAATAATACATGTTTATAAAAGTTTACGATAAACGAAACGATTTTTATAAAAAAAAACGAAATTTTTTTGAAATATACATGAATATACTGTATAGGCCTACATATATTTTATTCAAAAACAAAATTTTATGTGAAAATGTAATTTTTCCCAAATACATTTTTATGAAAGTAGGCGATTTTCCCCCCCCAAAAAAAAAAACAAAAAAAGAAAAAAAAACACTTCCTACATTTTTTTTTCTAAGAAAATGATTTTTCCAAAAAATAATACCCTTTTTGAACAAAGTGGGATTTTTTAAATCGACGACATCATTTATCGAAAATATAACAATTTTTGACAGAAACAAGTTAAAAAAACGAACTAATTTTATTTTTTCTTCAAAATAAGGACGTTTATTTAAAGAAAATATACTTTTAAAATTAAAACTACGCAATAATAATTCATTTTTTTTAAATATACATGTATATACTGTACGGCCTACATATATTTTTTTCAAAAACAAAATTTTATGTGAAAATGGAATTTTTCCCACATACATTTTTATGAAATAGGCGATTTTTTAAAAAAAAAAACAAAAAAAAAACACTTTCTAAATTTTTTTATAAGAAAATGATTTTTCCAAAAAATAATAGCCTTTTTGGACAAAGTGGGAAGGGAAAAGGAAAATATTTCTCTTTAACATATTTTAAAATAATTTGAGTTTTTGTGGCGTGTCGCGGATTATCCGGAAAACATATTTCCCCGACCAATCCTGATAATCGAGATTATTCTTGTTGAAATCGAAACGAAGTTGACCCGAGGGCACATCGGAGGTAATTTGGGTGAAATAGAAAGTGATGTTTTACACGAAATTGACATTCATTCGAACTCCTGAGTAATGCTCATGCTAATTGTAATTTTTGGATTAGGTTACGCAACGTGAATCCGTCACAAAACTCGTGCTTATAATATTTGATTTCTTTTATATTTTAATATTTATTCGGTGCGTTTAATGGAAAAATTGCTCGTCGAGGTTTTGCTACGTAAATTACGTTGCATGGCGTGGAAGAAAATACTCAAATAAATTGAGCGTATCCATGACGGAAATACTCATGAAATCATCATGATGGAAATATTACGTATTATTTACTTGTACTTCTGAAGAGAATCAATACATTTTTATGTTCATTATTTCATAACGTGCATGTTATTTACTCTAAATAAAAACATACCTTCATAATGAATATAACTTAATAAGATGAACATTTCCGTAATATATCTGCTGTGTTTCTCATATTTCGGTTAATTCATATTTCTAAGTACATAAAAATCTGAAATAAAACTCAAAAATACCAATTTTAATTTTTTTATACAAAAAATATTATATTACAGGAAATAACATTCCAAATCGTCCAATTTTAACATTTAATAATCAAATACTTAAAAAAAAGCAAAAATAATGCAAATAAAAACAAAATAATTCTTTAAAAATTAAATTTAAAAAAAAATACAAAATGTTCCATTTACTTATAATTTAATTTAACGAAAACGAAACTATTTCATATCATTAACGGATATATTTCGCAATTCATTTCCTACGTTTATTTATTTTTAATTTAATCAAAATAAGACGTATTTTTTTATACATAAAAATGCAAAACTAAATACAAAAATTGCTTTTCAAGGTTTTGCTACGTAAATTACGTTGCATGGCGTGGGGAAAATACACAAATAATTGCGCGTATCCATGACGGGAATATTCATGAAATATAAATATATATGAAATATATAATGAATATATAATGATATGTTCATGACACCGGGTTCCCCCAGAAATTTCCTTTTCAACTTCCCTGACTTTTCCAGGTTTGAAAAAAATTTCCCTGACCAATGACAATGTGAAAAATTGTCATATTTTCCAAAATTGACACTGAAAAATATTTTTTTAAAATGACTAACGACAATGTATAAAATGTTAGAAATGTGTTCTCAGAAATTTTTTTGCAATTTTAACCTCGGAAAATGTGGAAAATTTTGCAAATTTGTACTAGAAAAACGTGGAAAATTTTGCTAATTTTCAAAATAAATCATTCTTCACTGACTTTTCCAGGTCATTTTCAAGTTCCCTGACTTTTCCAGGTCTGGGGGAACCCTGTGAATTAAATTGCCTTATGGATCCTGTTTTTGATTTTGTTTTGGGGTTCAATAAATTATTATTGTATTTAATTTCAAATCTAATACTGCATTTTTTTTTATTGTCAAATAATTGCGCTATATTTATTTATTATAATAATAATTATTTAAACGGTTTTCCTTGCTTTCTTAAAATTTTCAATAAATATGGATATACTCCTGACCAACTTGATGGTGAAGATAAAGCCTTAAAATTTTGGTAGAAAAGGGGCTACTGATTTCGGGGTCTTTACAATCATTGTTTCTTCATAAAAGAAACTTGTATACAATTTTAATAAGTTTACATAAAGTGAGTTTAATTTGAAATAAACAAATGTCGGTAAGAACACGCTCCCAGCAAGAGCTTATGAGAATATTATTTAAAGTGCCACTAGTCAAAATCTTCCTTGGACATCAGCAGTTCAAATGTGACAATTTCTATAGACTTTCCTGAAGATCCTCTGCCAAGCGTGACATGTCATTTCAAGCTCTAAAAAAGAAGTGCACAAAGGGGTCTTAGCCCCGGCTGGCATCTAAATATCAAAGATCGGATCGAGGCTCGTCTTCAATATTTGCTCGCGATATGTCGACTGATTGGTGCGCATCAGGCATGTCATGCTTGCCACCTTTATTGGTATTTGGAGATAACAATGCATTCTTACTGAAACTATGTGTATTCACATAAATACACATAAGAGTATCAAATGTATTAATATCAGGTCATGTTGATGCCAGTCAACTTCATACTTCTTTAGAAACATATATATCTGCCAGTAACATCATATAAACAAATATACAAAAAGTGATTTTGGATGATTAAATTGGATTACGCTTGGATTAAATTGGAAAAGTACGCTTTTCTAGGTTAATCTATACACTTCAGTAGTCTGCAGTGCAACCTTAAAAAACCTACTTAAGCAACTTTATGACCATAAATTTGTAGCACTGTAAACACAGTATCTATAGCATAGGCAAGGGTGTTGAAAACTGCAAAAACCTATTAAAAAAAATAAAAAGTTAGAAAAATTATAAAATATTAACTGGATAACCTTAAATTGATAAAAAAAACCTTATTAAATATTATTAACTGAATGAAAAAATCTGATTACCCCCAAAGCAATAGAAACGCTCAAGCAACTTTGATGAGCATAACCTTTTGTTAGGGATAGCGTAACGGCAGCAGTCGATAGGTATAAAATAGTTCCAAATAGGTTTAAAGCTGCTGCCTAAGTCATGAAATACAAACAACTGAGCACAGCAAAATCGAAATTCAAGTGTGATGAAGTCATGAAACAAAACAAGCAACTAGTAACTTACCAGATGTGGTTTCTGATGCTCATCACTAAAGATAATATCAACGATAAGAATGCAGGGGGTAATAATAAGATATGATGCAGTAGTCACAAAAAGAAGTCTGGCATCTTGTGGACTTGCATAACACCCATATGCAATCAAAGAAATGCAGATAATTCCCAAAATCTACAGAAACAAAGCTTATTTTTAACCAAGTAAGTTTCAAATTTAATTTTTAAAACAATTTTTTCTAGTTTGCTTGTAAATCCTCCTTACCAAATTAATAAATGACAAGTGTTAACTGCATATTGAAATTCTATTTAAATTGTTTTTAAATTACATCAAATGAGAGGCGAGCCGATTCTGTTGCCACTACCAATTGCACAAACTACTTTCCCTATACAGGACCAATCATCTTATCCTAATTCTATTAAACATCACTCAACGTCACTAGTGACCTGCCCACACCGTCGAAATGTTCAAATCGAGGATGTCTTTCAGACTTTAAAAACCAGCAATTACCTGGTGGAATTCTTGAGGAAAGCGTATTTTAAAAAAAATAGATCACCAATCATTACTCTAACTTAATGAAATTAATCATCTCATCATAATTTATTAAATATCGCTCAACATCACTGTGAACCACACTGTCGGAAGGTTCAAATTCAAGATGTTTTTCGGACTTTAAAAACCAAAAATTACCCGGTGGAATTCTTGAGGAAAGTGCATTAGATCGCCACAACAAGACCACCAATAACAATATACATGTATGTACTGATCCCACGTAAAAGTAACCAATGCAGGAAACCAGTTTCAAGATCGCATCATATGGACAAGCATGCCCTTTGAGAAAAATTTTTTTCACACTTTCGGTAGGAAACTAAGAGATGCAGGGTTTAACATTAAACTTGCACCAAAATGCTCAAATACGGTGTATACCATCCTACCTCCTAAAAAAGACCACACACCTATTGCTGAACGTAGTAATGTGGTGTATAAAATGATTTGCAACCAGTGTCCTGCACTATATATTTGGCAGAAAAACGAAAAATTCATGACCGAATATTAATCAAACATCGAAGTAAAATCCGGAATCTGGACATTAATGCTAGCGCGATGGCCAAGCATGTGCTCAATTTCCCAGGTCAATCCTTTGCTATTGACAAACAGAACATTGTGAACAAAGATGTTGGATGGCGAGGAAGAATTTTCAAAGAGAATGTACACACGTCCAATGAACACTATGCTGTAAATCTTCCAAAAGATTTAGGTACTATACGGCCACCAATGTGTGTACCTACATTGAGAAAAATCGGAATGATACCACCACCTACACAAGAAGACAGACACCGACCACAACAATTACATATGCAATTGACTCCACAAATTGGTTCACAGCAAGATGGTAGTCCCAACAAACCTAGGAATAACACTGTTCTCCCCGAGCAGATGATCCGTCTTCAAGACAAACAAATACATGCCTGACCCTCAACCTCACCGATGCCCCCAAAGTATGATTTTATTGAGAGATCAATAAATTGATGCCAGATCCCCAACCATGACATAGAATTTCAAGACCAATACCACCCCCTGATGACATAAATTTACCACCTCTTCCTGATACATCTGCCAAAGATTTTACTCATAGGTTTGCACCTTGCTCTTTTGTTTACTCTGTTTCTCCAGAAGTTATGTCTAGTCCAGTTCTAGTCTCTCCATATTCAAGTGGTTGGTGTCATAACAGGAGAAATTGGCAAGAATGGAAATAATTCACAACCATTTAAGAAAACAAAGAATTAAATGGTTGAGAATTATCTCAAGTCTTGCCGATTTTTCTTACTCGAGAAAACGAATAAAACGAAAGAAAACGAGAAAACTAAAACCTTTAACCATTTATGACGTTTTCACATAGTGGTGTGAAATTTAAAACTTGTTTTCACCCTTTTTGTCCTTTGAAAAGCTTTTCCCTTTATCCACCTCGTGAACAGAATCGTCTCGCCTCTCATTTGTTGTACTGTTAGCCATTAGACTAGTATTCAACCCTTTTCCCTTGGAATCTTATAAGTTTATAATTGACAACCTAACATGGGCAATAACTTTTAAAAACCTACCACTTCAATAAGCTTAACAAATCCAGTGGGATGTTTTAATTTTCCTAGGTTACACAGCATTCTGCAAGAAAAAATAATTTAAATTTAAGCTTGAGTCAACAATTAAGAAGTGTGCAGTATAACAATTAAATACGTCTGACATGGTCGTTTTGACAGAAATTGTAATTGCATGCATATACTGCATATAATTAGTACAACAGTCCGATTATTGCTATAGCATAACCGACAAATAGATTTTATACAACAACTATTACATATATATATATTAACGTACTGTATTTACTGTACCTTAAAAAGAAGACGATCAACACTCAAGTAATAGTAATATTTGATCCCGATTTCCAGCCTCCTTAACTGATGTCTTGTTGCAGAGTTTGTCTGCAGAAATTACAAGATATTGAAAGTATTGAATTTGAACTGTTCAAACAATATAATTCTTACATGGACCAAGCAATTGATGAAACTCCGCATCAGAAGATTTCCTATATCTTATCTTATACATTAGGAGATTTCCTCATGGAGGAAACTTTGCTATTTGCATAATTCTGTTCATTTAATTGGTAGCACAAACAGTAGCCTATCTTATGAACAGCTAGCTGTATTTATCGGATAAATTCCAGGAGTATTTAAATCCTCCAAAAGAAAATTCAATCAAATAAATGCAGATAACGCCCAAAACCTACAAAAACAAAGCTAATATGGTGGCAATTAGAGGTCAGCATTCTCGTCTTGAATGTTCAACTAATTAAATGTTAAAAAAAATTGAAAATGTGGTTGGTTGCAAGCTCCAATGTTTTATTACACATGCAATCTTTCCAAATACACAAGTATTGTTTACGTAAACTATTTCATTATCAATCGTTATCTCAAAGATTCGCTTTCTCGATCGAGTCTCTTTGCACAAATAAATACTACTACTATACATGTAGTTATACAGTATAAACCATGATGAAGATGCGCATGGCTCGACATACATGGTGTGGTAACACTTTTGGCAGTCGTGATCGATTCTCGTGAAGTCAGGTGTGCAAAAGAAATGAATGCATACCGTACCTGTAATTTGCACCCGTGACTTCACGACTGCCAAAAGATTCATTCGTACAAGCTTCTGTCTGCAAATAATGTACCCCTACTGTATGATACATGTATGACGCCATAGGAAAGAGTTGTCACAGCTAGTATATTGAGGTTGTGCTTACATGTTTATCATGTAAGGTACGTTATTATTGATTACCTGCATAGTTTTATAATACCTACAGAATATCAGGCGCCAAACGGTATATACTTCATAGCAAATCAGAAAATACCCACGCTTTACATATCCACGCAGTTGGAGCAGTTTTGCACGTATCCTCAAAGGTCAAGCGGTGGACTAGCTGTAATCACAGTATAAATACAGTAGACCGGCTCAGGCCATTTCGGTATAGAAAACATGTTAGCAGCGCCGCGTGGCGTTGCTTTAGCAAAGTTTAACTGACAGCTATCCCGCCAACAGGATGAATAAGCATCCCATTGGCTCATTCTGGAGCCCACAGTTGGAAAGGAGTAAACCTATCTTATCCAAGTGAAGGTCAACGATGTTTCCAGCATCTAAAAACATCGTAAAATGATGTTTGTTTGTTCATAAAGGATGCAATAGGTAAGAAAATGATTTATATCTACTAATGTATAACGAAGAACAGCTTTAAACACGTTGTCACTTCCTAAAATTAACAGTACAGGCCAAACCATACCGAACCGTACACAGCTAGGAATTACATATAGCCACAGCAGAGTTGGGCAAAACTTAGGTGGCACTAACTTGCAACTAAAAATAGCATAGAGAAATCTGTTTCAATGGGTTTTGCCATTGAACCAGTTTTATTTATGGGTAAAAATTAGTTGGCAATTTAGTTGCAACTAATTTTTGCCCAACTCTGAGCCAGTCGTACAGTAAATTAGCATATAGCTGTGTTTTCCTGCCATTTTCTAGTATACCATAACATTTATTATCCTGTCAAATGGCAGGTTGTAGATGTTACAGGTTACATGACCTGTTACATGTTTTGGCGTGCACTAGTAAGCTTCTACAAAACTTATGGTGCATTTGTGCATAGCTGTTAACTTTTACAAGCAGTTTAATTTCCATTTTGGAAAATAAATAAATAAATATGTGTTTAAAATTTTAAATGGGCATTCAAATACATTCATACATTTTAAATTTTTGTAGAGTAAAAAATGTTAAACTATTAAGAAAAAATTAATTTTTACTGGTAAACCTGTTGTTTGTTGCATTAATCGTTTACATATGGATGGGGTAATGGTTTACTAATTAAAGCAATGAGAGGTGACGCTAAAAAATGTTAAAAGGTGGAGTAAAAACATTAAAATATTTCAAAAGCGATAAAAGAAATTTTTATTCGTAAATTTTTTATTGTTGTTGTACTGATTTTAGCATGCCACACATCCGTTTACGTGCAATCGGGAAAAGTTCCACTAAAGCAATGCTAGGTGGCGCAGCAACCCTGCTTTCTACACTAACATCAAAGTGCCGACACAGAGTCGGTCTACTGTATTATACTGTGGTTGTATTAATGATTATGGGCAAAAGTTCAATCGCATCTAGGCGGGATTTTTGAATTTAAAAAATGTTAAATTTCAGTAAATTTAAGACTGGGTTATGGCGATAATGGCGGTTTCGACTGGGCACATTGGTGTAGTGCAATCATCTTGCGGGTACAACCTGATCACGTGTACGTCATATTAATGTGCGGGGCAAGCTCATGACGTTGCCAGGGTATCACACCACGTTTTTCCAGTTGAACATGCGAGTGCAGATCGTCTGCCCAAGCAGCACCAATTTCGAAATA
>JAQGAO010004484.1:0-15080 GCA_034697705.1 Ommatoiulus sabulosus
CTCTCAATGAGTCCCAATTTAAAGAGTGCAGCAACTCTGTCACACTTGCTGAATGCTGATAGTTTCCCTTAACAAACAGGTCTTCCAGATCTGGGGAACCCTGTTTACACATTACAATAGAATTTGTTCCACTTTGATTGAAAAAGTTTTTTGCATATATGGAAAACATGTCAATTCAGACCCCCAACAGAGAATACTGTAGATATAAAAAATCAACGATTCGCTTAATTTGCATATGCATAGATTATAATGAATTTTTTGCTTATAGCATTCATATCGAAGCGTCGTTCATTTATTCCAATTTAGCCGCCGGCGTGCAGCACCTCTGAAAATACTTTTGATTGTCAAAGCAGAAAATGGATTTTGGGATACTTCAAAAGCATAAGTTTGGGTAAATTTGGGTGTTTTTGTGTATTTTATGGACGTCTTGAAGCAATGAAAAATCGACAATTTTAGTCTATTCGATTCACCTTTTAAGTGCAATCATTCGACAGGCAATGGATTTTTTTTGGTGGAAGCTTGCTTGTCTATTACACACACGTGGCCATGCATGCATCGATGGAAATCCCTGGACCATGAGTCCGTTGGTGGATCTCGACGTAATAGGTGAACTTGACAAATTAAGACGAATTGTGCAGTCTAAACTTAAGATTCATTGATCGACGATGGATTTCTTCGTTGGAGGAAGGGCTCGCAAATGGCGATATTTATAGCTTGTGATTCTTGCTCTTGGTATTTAAAATCTTGGCAACTTGGCAAGTCCATCGATGCAAGGAGTTGCATGACATTAAAGCTAAGAAGATTAGTTTGAGAGATTTCGGTACAGAGTAAACATAATGTGTAGGCCATGGGCTGGGAAACAGCTCGGACGTCTGCTCAGTTTCTGGTTATTTCAAATAACTACAGAATTGTCATACACATTATAAGATTTTTAAACCACAATAAAAAAACAAATACTCAGGTTTCCCCCAGACCTGGAAAAGTCAGGGAACTTGAAAATAACGCGTAAAACCATAAAAAAGTAATTTATTTTAAAAATGTCAGGTACATTAAATTCAACGTATTAATATTGTCAAAATCCAAAATAAATGCTTCCATGGGGCTAGCTCAAGGCTCATTTGCATACTTTATAAAATTTCCCCAGTGCAAATTTGCCAAATTCTCAACAATTTCCGAGGACCAATTTGAAAACGTTTTAAAGGTTTGAGGACAAATTTGCAAGGGTTTCCGAGAACACATTTTCCAAGTTATCAACAGCATCCTAGGACAAATTTGCAAACTTTTCAACAGTTTTCGAGTACAAAGTTGTAAACTTTTTCACGTTTTCCGAGTACAAATTTTCAACATTTTCCAAAGACAAAATTGTACAATATTTCGTAATTTTCCCCCGCTAACTTCATAAAAAAATTCAATATCTTCTTATGTTAATTTTCAAAACTTTTCCAAATTATACAAAATATTGAATATTTTATTGTGTCTATTTTGCAAAATCGTGGATAAAATTGACATATATCAAATTTTACATTGCCTTGGTCAGGGAAATTTATTTTAAAAACTTGGAAAAGTCAGGGAAGTTGAATATGAACTTTCTGAGAGAGCCGTAATAATGATTTGAATATACATGTACAGTATACTGTATGTAGCGGTCTTGAAAATATTTTTACTGTTTTCACCGGTTTGCAAGAGTAAAAGGTTGGGAAACACTGGTGTAGACTGTTACTTCTGAAACATAGAAGCATGTATAAACAAAAATGGACTAGTTCCGATGTTTCGCTCACTGTTTTCAGTGACTTTTCCTGTATCTGAATGTTTCGTCCTGCACAAGATGGAAATGCCAATTAAATTTGGCACCAATCCCATATGAGCTGTACAACGTTATATCCATAGCAGCGACCCAACAAGTAGCTTGGCTTCTTCCGCCAAAGTTCGGCTAAGCGCATCTTTAGTTGCGTTTATTTATGAATATGTGTTTGACATATTTTGAATTCCTCTTGAGGACGTGTTTACTTCATATGGTGGGCATCCAAGGAACCATTTAACGAAGCTTTTATACATTCAAAGGAAGTCTGATTTACAGGGTTCCTCCAGAAATTTCATATTCACCTTCCCTGACTTTTCCAGGTTTCGCAAAATCTAAAGTACAACTTTATATATTTTGCCATATTTATTCATGTTTCATGTTTCAAAATTAGCAAGACAATTTTCTGAAAACTGCACAAATTTAAATTTTTAAAATGTTGAAAGTTTCGCAAATAATAAATACTTTTATAAGGTTGCAAATTTTGCAAATTTGTACTAGTTTGGTTCAGAATTTTGAAAATTTATCCTTTCCTCAGAATCTATTAAAAACTTTTCCAATTTTTCTTCGAAACTGTACTCGAAAACAGTTGAAAAGTTTGCACATTTGTTCTGAAAAACGTTGGAAATCTTGTCAATTTGTATAATGAGGAAGTTTGAGCATTTGTAAAATTTCGTCCTCAGAAACTGTGGGAAATTTTGTAAATTTGTACTCGGGATAGGTACAAATTGGTGTAAACATGTCCTTGGACCAAAAAAGATCAAAATTTAGCAAGTTTGATCTAGAGAAAATTAAAAAAATTTGCAAGTTTGACCTCGAGAAAATTGAAAATTTAGAAATCTGTCCTCTGAAAGTGTTGAAAATTTTTCAAATTTGTCCTCGGAAAATATTTCAAATTTTTCAAATCTGTCCTCGGAAAATATTTCAAATTTTTCAAATCTGTTAAAAATTCTGTAAATTTGTAATGGGAAACTTTTTAATAAATTGCAATTGAGCCTGAGCTAACCATGCTGCGCTTAGAAGGTTTTTGGATCGTAACAACACTGATACGTTGAATTTCCCTGACTTTTTCAAAATAAGTCATTCTTCCCAGACTTTGCCAGAAATTTTCAAATTCCCTTACTTTTCAAAGTTTTTTAGGCCTGGGGGTACCCTGATTTAGCTAAAAATTGCAGCAATAATTCATTTCATCGACTACAGCTGATGCGCAACTGAAATTTTCAGGTTACCCATTTGGACACAAATGCCAGTGGGTGGCTCTGTGCATTAATTACACACGATGGTCAAAAATGGTTTTGCTTATTGCATTTGTACGCAAATGGACCCTTGTCCACTTAATGAGATCACTCCTAATGAAGCCCGGGTGGGCTAGTACAATTATCGATCTGTCCCGGTCATTGTGCAGGGGTGAAGAAACGTTCTGTTATCCGAGTGCACATTTTCAAATTAAATTTGATATATGATACAGCCATTGGTCGCACTTCAGCATTTCCGCAACTGTGGAAACTAGATGTGAGCCAAATGTGGAACTATCACGAAGTCCTTGTTCGTGTATAACTACAATTAGCTCGACTATGTAAATTTATAAAAATCACGTTTTCTAATTTTGATAATGATTCCATAAACACATATTTCGGCCTATTATCACATCATTTACAATAATGAGTTCATCATGCTAATGTACATGTTAGAGCGCATAGTATTTGTAATTCGGACATTGCAAATAAAAAAGCACTTTGAAAACTCGCTCAATTCAAATTGTACTTGAAATATGCACATGGTACCCGCGCATCATTCAATGACACTCGAAACAATCACTAACGTTGAGTAAACGTGCATGATACATGTATGTAATGTAATCCATGATTAAAGCGCCACCTCGTAACAAACACAAGGAAAAAAAGTAATGTATATGTAATTTTAAAATTAAATGTAGTTTAAAAACGTAGAACTACATCAGGAGCTGCATAGTGAATGATGACGCCATCATAAGAATTTAAGTAATAACTGCATCATCATAATTTAACAAATGACGTTATCATCCGAATTCTGATGAATGATGTAATCATGCGAATTCTAACGAATAATGTCATCATCACAATTTTTATGAATGACGTATTAATCGTAAAAAAAACGTATTTTTGACGTCACTAAAAATTGTACCAATGTCGTCATCAGAAGTTTACTGGATGACGTCATTAGAATTTTAATCCATGACGTCTTTCATTAAAAATTACCCATTTTTTGGACATTTGACCGTACATTTTTTTCGGACATTAAATCGAACATTTAATCGGGTATTTCCTTCGTACATTTAATTGGCCATTTCTTTGTACATTTAATCGGACATTCTTTCTGAAATATAAACGTACAAATAATCGGACATTTAGTCGTAGATCCTCAAAATGTCCTTAAATTAATTCGCACATAATAAATGACGTCACCTTTCAAAAACTTTTCTGAATGATGTCATCAGAACTTTAATTGATGACGTCATTAATAGACAAGATCCATTTTTCGGACATTTAATCAGATGTCCTAAAAATGTCCGATTAAATTAATTTTGACACATTTTTCGGAACTTTTTCTAACATTTCATCGGACATTTTTCCGACATTTTTCGGGATTTTATCATGCCATTTAATTTGTACATTCAATCAGGCATTTTTTTCGGGCATTTTACTACATTCGAAACTCCAAAACTACTCCCTTAAGTCGGTGAAAGCCGTTGTTCTAAGTCAAAAAAAAAAACGACAGTTCTCATTTCGTGACTGATGTACCGAGCGAAAACTTCTCATAAAAAAATAATTAGCCAGAATAATGCATGACCAATTTGTCAGTCCCTCAGCATACGTGTCAATTCGTAGATGCGCAAATTGAATTTTCTTTTTTTACATTTCGTAGTGTGCATCGACAACGACTTCTCCAGAAGCTGGCCTCCCGTAGAAAAATGTTGCGGTGTTACATTCCTGAATATGCAAATTTTTGATAAGCGTGCCTCGCAACGTGTCATCAACGATATTATTTTTTATTCGGCTTGATGAGTGTTTGAAGAGCGCTCGCGAGTTTGTCCTCTGGCAAAAAAAACTCAGCCAAACGTATAAATTGGTCCTTATTAATGAAAATTGGGTGTTTGACGAACAGATGCGATTTAATCGGAGGAAGCAAAGCCTATCGATGTATCATGTGCACTTCAAGTGAAGATGAAAAACGACGTGGAAACATCCGCTGTTTGAAATATGGAAAATTAATCCAGGCCCATCAACGTCTGCAGTTTTCTACAGGGTATGGCGTCAAAAATAATTTGAGAACACAATTTTGTGAAGACAAAAAGACACCGGATGATAGCAGTGCTATCCTGTAATTTTTAAACGTAGAACTACATCTTTGGCTGCGTAGTAAATGATGACGCCATCATCAGAATTTAAGGAATAATACATCATCACAATTTAATAAATGTCGTCACCATCCGAATTTTAATGAATGATGTCATCAGCCGAATTTTTAAGAATGGCGGAATCAACACAAAATCGTATGAATGGCGTCACTAAAAAATATAAAAACGTCATCATCAGAAGTGTTCTGGATGACGTCATAAGAATTTTAATCGATGACGTCATTCATTAAAAATGGCGCATTTTTCAGCCATTAAATCGAACATGTTTTGGACATTTAATTGCACAGTTTTTCGAACATTTGAGTATTTTTTTTCGTCCATTTAATCGGGCATTGTTTCGTATATTTAAGAGCACAATTTGTTCAAATATTTCCTTGAACATTAAATCGAACATTTTGTTCAATGTCCGAAAAACATCAGCATTTTCTCGGGCATATAACCGTACATTTTTCGGACATTAAATCGTACATTTAAGTTGGCATTTTTCGTAGATTTTATAGTCGGGCAATATTTCGGACATACACTGCATAAACGGACATTTAATCAGAAATCCTAAAAGTGTCCGATTAAATTAATTCTCGCACATAATGAATGATGTCACCGTCCATAAATTAACTGAATGACGTTTTCAGAGTTTTAAGTTGATGACGTTATTAACAAAAATGTCCTATTTTTCGGATATTGCATCGGACATTTTTTGTGAAGATTTAATCAGACATTTTTTAACGTTTTAATTGGACATTTTTGTAAAAGATTTAATACTTTTTTTTTGAAGATTTAATCGGACATTATCAGGACATTATCAGGACATCTTTGGACACCCCCAAAACTCCAATACTACCCTCTTAAGTATGATAAAGACGTAGTTTACGTCAGAAACGATGTCAAAATCTTCTGTCTTGAACAGCAAAATCGATCTTTGTAAAGAGCACGAAACAGACTCTTTATAACTGGTTCAAACCTGAAACAATTAGTGCCAATTAATCTAATTAGAGAAAAGGCAAGTTTCATGTTGAATATGAATAGAATTTTGGTGGGGTTAGTAAACCTGGCGTTTTAGGACTCTTATCCCATGGGTGCGTTAAAAATGATGCAAATAACAAACAAATAACCAAACTAAAAACATAAAAAGTAGAAAACTGAGTTCAACGCACTGGTAGTGTAATAACATGTCAGTCATTACAGTAAATTAAAACCACCCCGTCAGTAACTCGTGCATTTTTCAAAACCTGGTGTCCACATCAAATTTCGGTTGACGTTTTAATTAGCTGCTCAGCTCTCCTACAGTCAAATCTGAATAAAAATCAGTTTATAAACCAGTGAAGCCTGTCTTGAGCCTATAAGTTCTATCCAGGACCCAAAATAATTACTTTCTGGCATTTCATTAAGTGTACGATTGGATTTCACGTCACATTTATATTGTGACTTAAGACTTAAGAAGCAGTGTCTCTTAAATCTTTCTGTAGATAATGTGTAACAATTTTGAAATTTTAAATTCTATAAGTTCTATCCAAAACAAACAAAAATATTTTTGACATTTCATCTATTGGACAACAGGGTTTCCCCAGAAATTCCATATTCAGCTTCCCTGACTTTACTAGGTTTTTAAACAAATTTCCTTGACCAATGAGAATGTCAAAACTAAAATATGCCAACGTTATTCACGATTTTTCAAAATTGACACCGTACAATATTCAAAATTTATCACACTTGTACTCGGAAAAGGCTGAAAATTTTGAAACATTTTACTCTAAAAAGGTTAAACATTTTGAAAATTTGTCCTTCGGAATATGTTGAAAATAATGCAAATTTCTCTTCGGAAACTGTTGAAAATTTTACAAATCTTACTACAAATCAGTTTAAAATTTGGCCATTTCGTGCTGGAAAAGGTTGGACATCTTGCAATTTGTATTACAGGAAGTTTGACAATTTTGAAAATTTGTCGTCCGTTACTCAGTTTATATGTCTTTCCTCGAAAATTGTGGAAAATTCTAAAAATTTGTGTTCGGAAACTTTTGACAATTTTGAAAATTTGTCCTCTGAAATTATTGAGAACTTCGCAAATTTACACTGGGAAAATTTAAAAAGTTTGCAAATGGACTCTGAGCTGACCACGTAGAAACATTCATTTGGGATTGGGACAACATTAACAAGTTGAATTTTCCTGACTTTTGCAAAGTAGGTCATTCTTCCCTGACTTTTCCAGGTTTTCCAGAGAACTCTGGGCCATTGGATTGTCAAACACAGTGTAAAAATGTTCAACTTTTCAGTTCACAAAAAGTTTTTCTGCACACTATATAAGGTAGATAAAATGAAGTTATAAGTAGGTTAACAAAACAATGAAATAGTTAATTTTCGGTGCGCCTGCTAATTAACGAGGTTTAAAAATTGCACTGTCAAGTGTATGCAAAATTAACTACAGTGAAGACCAATGTTGGGGAAAATAAAAACAGAAGAAGGCGCGTCATTATTTTCAGACTTATAAGTTGAAAATTACTTTTTAAGTTAATTCATCATGCTTAATTGAGATAAGTGGAGGGCATGTCTTCTCTAGAGGGGAAACATTAATTAAGCAAAGTCTGTTTATCTAAAGAGCTATATCCAAGAAGATTACAAGGAAATTTAAGATTTTTTTATCATTTTCTGCTAGGTCTGCAAGGATGAAGTTGATGAATGCCTTTTATATGGCACACATTACAAGGTCTGCACACCAGCACGATTATTGTGCATTCTAAACACAAAAGGCGGACTGAAACCCCTCGCCAATTTCAGCAAAAGACTAATTTAAATTAAGCGAAAATGTGGTAATAAAACTCGAACAAAGCGCATAATTTCCCAAATGTAGTTTGCTTAAATGCACAAAACACCGCTCTTCATTTACAGTAAACATAAACGGAGCACAGCATTTTTCTCCATGGTTCATAATGTTTTGTAATGTTCAGGATAGTAGTGCTGCACCTAAGAATAACTTACTTGATTAACCCAACTTGGCATAAATGCCTCCAATGTTTAATGTTAACTGGAATGGTTAGGGTAATTACGCTAAATGATAAGACAATCCGTATGACTGGAAATGGAAAAGAGTCGAGATCGAAGACGGCGCCAGTTTTTACACTCCTTTACTAGCGCAATAATCTGAGAGATACACGAAAAATGTTTTCTTTAATAACTCGATGTCAGAGTATTTTAGTTGTGGTTTCATCTTATCTGCCTACCTCAAGGTCAGTGGCATTTATGAGCATTTTTATATTAATTGCATCAGCAGCTGCGGTTGGAAAGGGTTATTTTTATCCGTGAGATACAGTGCGACTATTTGTGTAAGTTTTTTGAAATTCTTACCATTCTTCCGTTATTTCTGTTACATAATGTATCTTGCATATTATTATATTGTATCATTTCTAGCTTAAATGGGTGCCATTCGGAAGTTCTTGAAGATGAATAATTAAACAGATTGGTGGAAAGTTGTAAATGCTCAGAAAACCGAGTGAGGCAAGTGTCAACCAAAACTTCAACCACAACTGCAATACTGTAGGAATCTTTAAATACAACTGTTTATTTAGTTTATGATACATATTTTGATTAAACGTACAAAATATGGTTCATTTTCCCTTCGATAACACTATTATAAGTTTTTTTAAAAAATTAAACAAAAGTATGCAAATTTCCATATGTGAATCTGACAGTTGCAACGTGGGAGAATCACATATTGGTGCAATTCGACATTTATGTAGCCGAACGGAATAAAATTATTCCATATTTAAAATATCAACTCGCGTAATCAATCTCGTTTGACTGCATTGTAATTATACATCACTTCCTAAAATTTGGAAAACGTGCAGCTGCCAAACGTTAATCCACGAATCCGAGTTAAATTATGCATGCTCAACGTGCAATTTCATTAAATGATGCAATAAAGTATAATAAGGATTATTTTGGCCAAATTCGGAATTCAGAGCGAAACACGCGAGGATAAATCACGTTTGTGGAAAGGATTATAATGGGTTACTTATATCGAGAGAAGTTAATGGCAAAGACGAAACAATAAAATTGGGACTTCTCCCAAAATATCTAAAAGTATTTTTCATGTTTTAAAAATGCAAATACATGACATGAACACCAGTAACGATGTGTTCACACCGATTCAGAGTTCCCCCAGAAATTTCATATTTAACTTCCCTGACTTTTCCGGGTTTTTAAACAAATTTCCCTGACCAATCGACACAGGAAAATGTTCGTTATGTTGCAAAATTTACTAATGACATTTGTAAAAATGTTTGAAAAAATCACCAATTTGTATACGGAAAATGTTGAAATTTTGAAAATTTATAATCTGAAAACGTAATTTGTCCTCGACTGATGAAAATTGTACAAATCTGTCCTCGATAGATGAAAATTGTACAAATCTGTCCTCGATAGATGAAAATCTTACAAATGGCGGCAGTTTGCGAATGAAAACGGTATGAAAAATATTTTTGATATTTTAAAAAGTCCCAATTTTATTGTTTTGCCTTTCTGATTAAGCTCGTTTTCATTAACCTTACTCGAAAACAGTTGAATATTTTACGCACTTGTGAATCAAAATCTTGCAAATTTCAAATGCAAAGTTTTTAAGTTTTGCAGATTTGTGCTCGGAGAGCTTGGAAAATGTTGCAAGTTTGTCTTCGGAATCTGGAGAACATTTTTCAAATTAGTACTCGGAAACTGATGAAAACTTTTCAAATTCATCCTCGGAATATGTTATCATTTTGCAAATGTGACCTCGATAAATTTGTCCTCGGAAACTGTTGAAACTTTTTCAGATTTGACCTCTAAAATTGTCGAAAATTTTGCAAATTTGCACTGAACATTTTATTAAAAGCTTGCAAATGGGCCCTGAGCTAGCCACGTATAAATAAGCATGAGTTTTGAATTGTGACTAATATACGTTGAATTCCCCTGACTTTTGAGGCGCCCCGAAAGTAAGGTTAATGAAAACGAGCTTAATGACAAAGGCAAAACAATAAAATTGGGACTTTTCAAAATATCAAAATATTTTTCATACAGTTTTTATTCGCAAACTGCCGCCTTGTGGTCAGGACAGGAAGTCCAAAATTGTCCGATAAATATTACATTTTTCAATCTTTGACAGAATGTTTGAGAAAGCGCAAGACGTTGACGATGTTATCATGAATCTGGGTTAAAAAAAGGTCCCATTTTAAAAACGAGTTCGTTGAAATGAATACGAAGGCTAGAGTTTATTTAACGAGTAAAAAATCAATATTCAAATTTTAGGTATAGGGCAGATAAGCAGCTGCCAGAACGCCGTCAAGAAACTGGCAAACGGAGGGAACTTTCCTAGGAAAAATATATATCTGGGAGAACATGCCGTAAACTGATTTAATATGCTCGGAAATAGTTTCGGAGCATCCAACCCATGAATATTTTCGTTGAAAGAACAAAAACTAGCCGACATTTTACGACTTTTCCTCATTTCCAAAAGGCCAACAGCTGCAACAGTAGGCCAACTCTGCAATCATAACACGCAGTTAAAACTAAAAACAACATCTTTGGATATCTAAAACCCGTATGGGGATCATTTCATTGACTACATGGACCTTTTTCGTAGTATGGGGGCCGCCTATCTTCCTCGTTTCACGAGCATAACGCCATGGGGCGGCAAAGTTGCGTGGCACTTGCCACCATAAACCACTTCCGTCTGACTAATCAAGAAACTCGAAGCATCAACTTGCGAGCCGTAGAAAACATGGGAGCCGCAGAAGAGAGATTTGCCCCCGCCAGGTGATGCCACTTTTATTTTGATTTTCCACAAACCACATGCAATCTAGCCAATCTTGTTCAAGAATGTTTTTAAAATTTTCCAATGAAACATTGGTAATACAGTCGAACCCGGATAAGCAGAAACCCGATAAGTGAAAAAACCTAAATACCAATACCCCTACCTAGCATTTCAAAGTTAGCCCCGAACTTTTTGAATACGTTTTCTATGTTATATAAAACCCGATAAGCGAAAACCTCCTAAATGGAAAAACTGGCTATGTGCCAATTATTTGCAAACCCCTTGTGGAGCTTTTGTATATATTTAAGATCGGATAAGTGGAAATCACGCCTTGCAGTCTATAATGAATCTTTGGCAGCAGTCAGTGCGGCGCATTTACTTAATCAGGATAGGGAAAATTTCCGCTTTTTAGTATATAAAAATATTTGTCAACATTGACTGCGGTAAAGTGTACATGTGCACGAATTACAATGTACCAGAATTGAAGAAAATCGTGCCTTTCGTTCTACACTATTAAACGGATGTGCTTGTACTATTTTTTATCATTGTAAGTACAGTTCATGTACAATGTTCAGTATTATGTTGGTCAAAAACTTAAAGAAAATTTCTGAATACTTTTATTGACGTTCCTGCTGATCAACATGTACATTTTACTGTTTCTCCTCTTCTATTGCTAGATCTTACTAATGAAATGTACATGTATTCGTTATGACGCTTCGTTTATACGTTTTTTCTCAATAAATGCTCTTCTAAGCTACACTGTCTTTGACTAAGCTGAACAGAAACTGATCTAAATTGAGCGCATCAAGCAAAAACCCGATAAGTAAAAAAAACGGATAAGTGGGAAAGAATTTTACGGCCGGGTCGATTTCCACTTACCAGGGTTTGACTGTTTACGGGAAATTTAGACAAGAAGGGTTTTTTGTAGACACTGCACAAACATATGGAACACAACAAAACGAATTTTGCAACACAGCATATACTGTACGTTCCAAGAATTAATTAAAAATTGGATCAATTAAGTCTTATGCTAAAACACAATCTTATCTTACAACCAGCTGAAAATGACTTACGGTAAGTTAAAGTTTCAGAAATTCATGCGTGGTCCCCAAACTTGCAGAAAAATGTGTAGGACTACAATCCAAGGAAACAATGTGGCTGTCATGACAACTTCCATTACTACAGTATAAACCAATGCTTAAATTCCACATTAGGTAATTGGAAATTTATTTCTTGTTTAACAACCCCGCCCGCCCGATGGTCGACCCGCCCCCCAGGAAAAAATAAATAAAAAAAGTCCGCCCATCCCTCCCAAACACAGTTCCGCGCAGGCGCGCATGCGTAGAAAGCATTGTTCGCACATGGCGTGCGAAGCTTATAGTTATAGAGTGAGAAACGCAAGCTGACATGAAGTTGAAGGATTAGCAACGTAAAATCTACAAGATAATGCGATCAACATTAGGGGTACTCAGACAGACGCTTTACGAATCGTATTTTGGCAATCATGAAGTCACGTGTGAAAAATCTGCACTCACATTGGTTAAAAAAAGTCGCTCGAGCTTATCGGTGTTTTTAAATCAATGAATACATTGTATATTCTTTTTACATGCACGAGTGATTTCACAATTCGTTAACTTTCTACCTGAGTACCCTTATTATGCGTCACTTGCTTATACAAGAACGTACAGTTGACTCGCGGTTTTAAAGGCGCGAAGGTACCCCAAAAAATTCTTAAAAACAGAAGGTTCCTAAATTGGAATGATATTACAAAGGAAAAATGCAATTTGCACTCACCTTTATGCTATTATGTTTGGGTTTCCAAAAATATTCCTAACAAAACCATTTTACAAACCATTTGGGGAAATTCTCCGATCCCTACCTGAACAAAAAAAAACTAACAAATATTCCCCTATATGAGGAATTGAGTTTGTAAATCGTAAAATACATAAATTGACGTTCGATTTGCTTGCATGCTTACTTTACGTCAATATTGACTTAGTAGCATATTTACATTCTTCTCAAATATATGTGAAAATGTTCCCTGAGCAATTTGTTCAATGTTGCACCACGACTCGACTGAAGGATTTGCAGATACTGTCTGCATCCATCAGGGAATAAAGGAGTGGTATGAATAAATTCAAACGTACATACAGTACGTATACAATAAGGCATTGGAAATATATTAAAAACAAACTAATCAAACTTCTCTCAGTGCATCGGAGCTGAACCAACAGCATTGAACAAATATCGGAAACCATTTGGAACAACACGAAAAACGAAAACAAAGTGGCTCATTCATTAGGAAGGAACAACCCACCCAATAGCGTTCCAACATTAGTGACAAAAGCTTCGCTATGTGTATTGTGGTCAGCTTATCCTCCATCGTCGGCCAATTATCTACTGTTTGCAGCGCCTCTAAACGCATTCCAACCGAAAACAACAAGTATGGGAACATGAAAACTAGGGCGGTTAATTGAGCACGTACTATGAACAGAAGGCGTTACAAACTGTTTCCAAAAAAAATCAATCAGCTAGGGATAAAAGATGATTAATTCCAAGACGGTACTGAATAATATTTGAACAAGAAAAATTGGTTTTTCAAGACTAAGTGGGGTGCACTTTGATGTATGTATAGAAATTAGGTCGACTTTCACCAGCCTTCGATTTCTATAAAAAAAAGTCGACTAAAGCCTAAGTTCACCAACAAAAAAGGTGGGATGAGATGAAGGAAACCTAATTTAATCATCGTTTAAACTAACCAGAGTTGATTAAAATGCCGCGGTGAAAGTTCTCTGCATATGTTAATTCTAGGGGTGTTTATTATGTTTCCGCAATCACTAAAAAAGGCTGTATGGATTTTAACGAAATTTCTTGAAAAAATTCTACCATAATTGCTGAACCTATTTCAACGTTTAAAGGTATGTTTAAAAAATTGCACGTACTTAAAATTTGAAAGCAACTATGGGCTTCAAGGGAGATAGTGGCTCGTGCAGTGGTCTGTTGTTCATTTTTTAACTTTTGGAGGCATTTCATGAGCAGCTTGGTGATAATTTTGTTGGGTTGAAGGAGAGACTCAACTTACTTGAACTCAACAGAACTTTATTTTTGTCAAAATTGTCACAGATTACTGCCAAAACTGCCACAGTTAACAGAACTGTGATCTGCATAGTACAAATAGAAAATTTCCAGATACTGTCTGCATCCATTGCAGTGATTAAAGGCTGTTTTCCCTCATATTCCTCTTTACCCACAATTATTCCCTGGAAAGTGGGTCTATTCTGGTGTCTCCACCCTGGTGGCACCTCCAGTGGAGGGAAAATTCAAACCTGATTATTCTTCATTTCCAGCGCATGTACTTCTCAACCAAATTTTATTAAAATTCATCCATCCGATGTAATTTCAATGTTTGCGGAAACTTAATGCAGAGCACCCCTCTTATTTCAGAAATATGCATCAACGTCACACGCTAATGAATTATGCATTCAAGACAGCCTTTTCATCATTAGGGGCATATGACGACAAAGATGGAAGGGTATTTGAATATATTAGGCAAAGAGTGTAATAAATCGCTTTGGTTAGTAAAACATTTTCGAAACGCACTCGAGCTCTTGGTCCATAATTAACGACAACCATAGAAATCTGGTGTCAAAGAGGTTATCTCATTAATGCATCGATATAACTGCTAATTCGAGCAGAAAGCTGGAGCGATAGTGCTCTTCAAGGTTCTCGAGCATGAAAGCTTAACAAGTTCATTAAAAACAACGAAAAATGGCAACCTTATCGACCAAAATACACACTGTAAATCCAAAAGACACATACAGAACACGTAAGATTACGAAGTCGCACCATTTATTGTGACCTTACGTGTTCTACACTTGAATAAATGTGCATCAGAAGTGCACCTACATGATCTAAACTAGAGTTTTTGAGTGGATCACCTGGTTGCAGAACACAACAGCGTGTTAGATCACTAGGTTGAGAACACCTCAATTATTTTAGATCACTTGTGATGAGCTGCTTGCAGAGCACATTGTCTGGTACACTAGAAAATCCCGCAAGATCTCGCATGTGCCTTAGTTCCATTCGAGAAAAAAAAAGAACGAGCCACG
>JAQGAO010004485.1:0-15079 GCA_034697705.1 Ommatoiulus sabulosus
ACAATCGAGGATAGCCGACCCGGGAAGCGAACCTGGGTCTACCGAATGCAAAGCGAGAATGCTAACCACTCAGCCACACATATGATGCAAGCAACAGGGCGGCGCTGCGGTGCTTTTGCACCCAGAAAAGCGCCGAGTGCACCTACTTATATTACGTATACTGTGGCCTAACTAGCCAATGGAACAGTTTGTTCGCGTGGCTTCAGCAATGTAATATTAGCGCGTGTACGAGAAACAAATTCGGCGTACATGTACTGTATGTGCCATTCTATATACGGAAATCCTTTACACGCCCAATCTGCACATAGAATCAGTAGGATTTGCGACAGAATCCGCACGTCCTTTGATGATCGGATTTTTACCACGAAACATACAGTGAACATATGTATACAACGATATTTCAACACCATTTTTTCCCTCAATTTCATAAACCCGTACTACGTGTGTATTTTTCGATTTTACTGCAAGCCGCAAAACGAAGTTAATTTTCAAAAACACGTTCGGGATCGTGTTTGAAACGTGTCCCAAATGATGCTCTTTGTTGTAAATTCGACAGCTTCGCTTTTTTGTTCTCGGAACAAAAAAATCGATACGTTTCCCAAACGTGATTCCCGTTTAGCATTTTCAGAAACTCTTTATCCTCGCCCAAGTGCGCTTCGCAAACGCGCTGAAGCGAGCGCAAAAATGCGATTTAATGGAGTGCGCCGATTGGCTGATGAAGAGGAGGCGAGAAAAGCGCAGTGCGCGGAATTCAGGGGCAGTTGGCTCGAAAGTTATACGCGATTTGGCAAATTTGCGAATTAGGCCAATTTGAAATAACTATAACCATTGCTTTGATGAAAATCTTAACATCGATTTACATCAAAATTACGTAACGAAGCTGCGTGAGTAACACTTGGCACGTCTTTAAGAGAGTCTATCAGTGGGAACTTTCCCAAGATAGTTTTAGGAACAAAATTAAATATTTTCAGTAAAACATTGTGATAAATAGATAAACAGGGTATGTAACTAAAAAGCAACACGTGTAAAAGGTATGTAACTAAAAGCAAGATTTTTCGCATTTCCAAGTATTAATTTTTAACTTTAAAAAATCCCTAAAATTTGAAAAGCGCCATCTAGGGATGCAACACGTGTAAAAAATAAAATCTCCGTACGCCAATTTGGAGTTGGTTCTTTACCACCTTCGGTTTTTAAGTTTGCTTTTAATGGAGATACTCAGACTGGAGCTTTGCGAATGGCACTTTTGGCAGTAAAATTAAATGCTTGATTAATCGCGCTTAATTTAGTCACGAGTGCGAATTGGACACACTAATTGGTTCAAAAACTTCACTCATAGTTTGCGCTGTTTTTAAACCAATTAACACATTCATTTTGCACGCAAGACTTCACAACTGCCAAAGTAAAATTCGCAAAGCTTAAGCCTGAGTCGCATTGATAAAACAGACTTCTACGCGCACATTTGGAACTGGCATCAATTTGGAACACGAGTTCAAGACTTCAACGTGTCTCGTTTCCAATTCAGAGCAAGTTGATCCTAATTTAATCATTGCCAAGCTGTCTTTGAAACGTAAACAGGGAATAATTTGACTTCCGTTCGTTTTCAAACTCGATTAAAACCACATTCGTTTCAAAGACTTATTGCAAAGTGTCATCGTTTGACGTTCAATGCGTGAAACGTCCATGGCGCCAATCGGATTTTCCTCACCTTGGCCCCCCCAGCGCCACCTTCGGCACGCTCAATTCTCCTAGCGTGCATTTCGGTCCCTACTCTACCCCTTTTGCTCCGCGCGTCGTTTTGCGCTTGGCAATGGCCTCATCTCCCCCAGCCGATCGTTGCGTCGCTAAAAATAGACGGCCTACTTCCGTCGGCGACGGCGCGAAACTACGGCCTAGGGAAATCCAGGTCACGTGACCGATACGAGCAGGATTTCTGAAAGATTCACCGAGATTCGATTTGAATCGGAACTTGAAATACAAGATTCGATGCAAGCAAGACAGATTAAGAGCAGATTATACCAGGCAACAGGCTGCAAATTGCATTTTCATGTACTTGATGCATTTATTACAGAAAATATTCCTGCAAATATTCCACTATCCACATGCAACATCGACCTTATAGAAAAATGTCATATATACACATAAATAAACAGGTATTAATCTATATTCAGAAAAACACATTAGAAGGCATTTCAAAATCTACACAGTTTGCTCATTATAGAACCTTAAATAGCTGTCCTCTAACTCTTCAACCATATCTTCCACTAAACATTCCTTTTTGCCTAAAAAGTTTTTTTTTTCCAAATCAGATCAAACCCTTAACTGCATTTATTTCAAGAAAGGTTCTTTTAACCCAAATTTAGCAATGTCTTGCATTTTAGGAGCACAACATGAAGCTCACAACATTTTGGTATCAGTTGTTATCCTAATGCACCCACCAAAAAACTAATCGAACAAATGATGTGGCTACTACAAGGTATACAGAGTGGCCTCTGAATATGGAGATAAGCAAAAATCTTTAGACTAACATTCCTCAAACTCCTAAAAAAAATAAAATTATCTAATCATTCTATGTAAATATTTGCAATGAAATGTAATATGTATGTGTATGTATGTATATGACGTTATGGGAGCTGAGTCTCCTCAAAACGAAGTAAAATGTAACTGTACTTCATGCATGAGTTCAGGATTCAGGGCGATTCAAACGAGATATAGAAAGCACAAATGGAGATATAGGAAAGACACAAAGCAGCATCAGGATTCAGAGCGATTTAGAAGGATTTGGAAGGATTCGGCGAGTCACCAGTCGTCATTGAGATTCAGGCTTCATGAAGATTCAAACAATCTTCCGAAGGTATAAACAAGATTCGGTGAAATTGAACGAGGCATCAGGGAGTATGAATAAGAAAGTGAATCGAGAGGTGTTAGAAGGGATTTAAGAGGGGTTCATTCGACAAACAACATTCCAGCCGTTCTATTAACCCCTAATTTCTTTTTTCCGTTTTTGATTCCATTGAGATTTAGGAATCAGGAAGATAAAAACAAGATTCTAAAACAGAATGCGGATGGTTAGAACAATCCGGATATCGCGATTACGAAGGATTCAGCAGGATTCACAATGATTCAACGTTATTCGGAACGCCCATCGAATGCTCTGATGGAAGCCAACAGGAGTCAAGCTGATTCAGAGTTAGTTAAGACTCAAAGTTCCTACAGAACAAAAACTGGTGTTAATAAAACAACCGAAAACAGATTATGGATCAAAAGTATTTAATGTGTATCGGAATAATTTAACGATGATTGCATACTTTACAAGATTCATGAAGGAAATAAAAGATTCTAAAAGATTCGGAATGCAATGGAAGAATTCGGAACGATGTTTCAACTTTCTATGAACTCAGTTGAACAAGTTTCGAGAAAATTCTAAACTAAAAAAAAACGAAATTTTCTAACCAAGGAAAAACTTTCTATATTATATAGATTGTCTGGTGACCACCAGAGAGATTCTGCGAACCACCTCAATTTCCATACGAATTAAGAGCCCCCTAGTACGGAGTCTGGTAAATTTGACTAATCAACGTTATTCATCGGCCAGTGTTATCTGAAATTGCATTTTGTTTCTAATTCAAGTCCCTAATTCGAAATTAATTTCCCAGCTCGCTCATAGCCATCGTTAAGTGAAGAAAGGGTTGGGAAAACTTCCCCTCTCCACGTGGAATGACGTCACGAAACGCAAATATCATAATTGCGATTAAATGCATCAGCAATTCGCCAGTGAGATGCAGTGCACTATATGGTCTAATAATACCCGGGACAAATGATTAATGGACGTTTAAATTTTAATCTCGTATAATTCCGCCGTTAACTTCGAAATATTCATGGCAATTAGGCACGCCACAACGGTGCGTGGTTAGGATAATCAACGATGCAAATTAAGCCTTGCCTAGGCTGACCATGCGAAGAACCAAATAATCGGACGTCAACGAGTCAGAACAGTAAACTGTCCAAATCAGGGCTCAATCATCCATTTTTCTGTTTAATCGGTTAACCCATTTGCCTTTTTAATCACTTGTTAATCCGACAACATTTTATTGGACCATAATGTGACTGGACTGACTACAAGTAGTTTTGGCGCATTCCAGGCATTCCTAAATTTCGGGATACGTCAGTTTTTGATCATGCAAGTCGATTTTAAACGCACTACGAGAATCTCTTTAGGAAACATGTACAGTAAGTTCTGAATATTTAAGGCGTCCAGTGGTCTATTCACTACATTATTTGTCGTAGTACATTGTATTAGGTCTAAACTTTAATATTTTAAATCTTTTATTTACAGTACCGTAACTTACGAAAGAAAATTACTGAGAATTTCGCATTTTCAAACAGAGCTCCCCAGGAATTTCTTATTCAATTTCCCTGACTTTTCAAGTCTTTAAACAAAGTCCCCCTAACCAATAACAATGTCAAAATTGACATATGCCGCGATTTTGCAACATCGACACTAGACAATATTCAATATATTGCAAAATTTGCTAATGACAATTTTGAAAAATTATCAAAATTAGCATAGAAAAACTGTAAATTTTGACAACATTAGCATGAAAACATTTTAAATACTGTATATTACAAATTGAAAATTTTGCAAATTTGTCCTCGGAAACTTTTGGAAAAGATCCAATTAAGGCTACATGTACATTCGCCAAAATTTTAACATTTCGAACCATTGTTCATTGGCAAATTTATAAAATGTTCAAAAACAAAGTAATTAAATTCCCCTTTATAGATTTTAATAATTAAATAGTCGACGGCGTTCTTTTGTCAACAATTAATTATTAAAATCAAAAGTATGTCATTGTAGGTAATTGTATTAGGGTCATGTATAATATCTAAATCATAAAACTAATTAATTTATGGTCATTTTTATGGACATGAAACCAGTTGCCATACTTATAGCGCGTTAATGTTCTGTCTAAAAAAACGGCTTTTGCTCAAAATATGAGCTATATAATGAAAATGTAGCAGCAAACACACAGCACATGTAACCTAAATTTAGACGATATGGTGCCAAGGACAAATTGGTGACCAGTGTCATTTTATGGCGCCGCCAGGAATAATTCAGCAGCACAAACAAGAGATAAAAACGTCGTTTAGTGCCAAATTATTCCGAAATAATTATCCTCATTTCCATATATTGCCATCTGAGTCGTATACTTGAGCATTATACGGGCCAAGAGTTCGGCAATGAGCCAGAAACGTGCTAAATGACCGAAATAACAAAACTCTTGATTTCTCTCTTATTTCTGGTTTGGCATGGGTCATCCTTGGTGTCAAACTGACTGTCTCGGACTCTGGGATTGCATGGACACACAAAGAACGCTTGCACACTAAAACACAGCCAATTACTGTACATGGAAGTTCAAAATTAACCAAATTGAACCAAAGCCGTGGTTATTCAATCTTTTCTAATTTGTCCTGGGTCATCCTTGGTGTCAAACTGACAACCACTCTAACATGTGTCGCCAAACTGCTACATACATGTATTGTATTAGTCTATAATAACAAAGTCATTTTTAAAAATACACATTTGTAACAAATGTCAAATGCGATGTCCAAGGGAGAAACACAAACATGTAAATTACTACTGTGGCCAATTTTGGAACCTTTCACTTATTTCTGATCGAACTTCAACATCCTAGGTGTCAAAATGACAGTCTCGATCCCTGGAATTGCGCAGAATGGATGACGGTAGTTTCAAGGTGCCACTGCTACTTAAGACTGAACAATATGCGATGCATAATGGACCCTAACACTTTTAAGGTACATAAGATTCCCGTCAGATAGCTCTTAAAAACATAATAGATTCACAGACGCCATATACAGTGAAATGGGCAACTGTCCCGATTGAATGGACTTTAAAGTTGGAAACACACCGAGGAAACAAACTGGAACTTGGCTTCCGCAACTGAATTGCAAGTTTCCGAGCCGTGGCATTAACCGGCTTTCCGAATTGGAAGCTTCCAGTTACGTTAATTGAGTTTCCAGTTGCGGAAACCAAGTTTCAGTTCAAGTTTCCTTGCTGTGTTCCTGGCTTATCACATTATAACAAAAGTGATGACCAGTAGCAAACCTCAGCAATAATCCGATGACCATATTTTTAGTAAATCCTGCATTGTTTCTGACCATGCAGTATAAGGGTCCCCGTTGTTTTGTTTAGAATATTATAAATGGACCTCTTGGGATGTCCAGCTGACAAGCAAGCCTTTTGACGTCTAAAAGTGTAAACCACCTAATAACCCTCAATGCTAAAATAGTGACGGGTTTGGTTGTAGATCAAGTTAAAAAAATCAACTTTTTTGGTCCTAAGGTATGCCTTCCATTGTGCCCTCCCATAATCGGTACATATTCAGCTATATTGATCCGAAAATTGAATCGCTATGAAAGCCAACTGCTTTAAATTCAACTCGATTTCTCGTCACGACGCAACGACGACAATCGTCACGATTTCAACGTATAGAGGGAAAATAAAACTCGAGTCCGATGCAATAAATACGCTTTTCTACCCGCTTCGAAGCGTTGGACCAATTTTCTCCAATTTTCCATCCTTCCAGAAAAAAAATCTAGTACTTTTTCTATTCTGGTTTCCAATTTTAGCTGCGCTGGGAGAAAAAAAAATCCTCGTATCGTTGGCAATATTAAATTGAATTTGAATAGTCGAGGCTTTCTTATTTGGCTCAAAATTTGCATGCGAAAGTGAAAGATGTCTTCTCTAATTCGAATGATGGACGTTCGAGAGAGCACGCGAACATTTTTGAATCGTTTCCAACGATGTGGAAAAGATACGTTCCGCTCAAGACGTTGGAAAAATAATTTCCTTACTTTCGTGTAAAAATGAAAAATAACGTCGTTGACTTTACTGACAGAGCAGCGCTGAAGAAATGTTTTTAAGGGGTGCATATTTAGTGGTAAAGGCATGTCTAAAAATGCTTTGAACAAGTTAGTGCATGGCTTGTTGTTTGTTGTCCAGAACTATACGCTTTTGTTGCTATACGGCCAGCTCGCGTTTTTACGAACCTGTAGGGATCCCAAATAAGATCGTAAAACGGAAAGTTCCTAAATGGGAATGGCGAAAATTGCGATTTTCAATCATCTTTATATATTTGAGGTTAAAAAACAATCACTAACTACACGAGCATTTTCTTTTTACTTACTGATATCGTTAAGAAATCAAATTTCTTTTAATGCAATTGTTGTCAATATCCGAAACCCGACCCATTTGGGGAAATTTCCCGTTCCCCGAAAGAAAAACAGTCAAAGGAATACAACAATTGTATGAGGAAATCTCGTTCGTAAAGAAGAAGGAATGTATAATTTTAGTTCGTAACTCGGAGGGAAAATTAGCATTTGATCTATGGGATATGCTTAGAGACCAACGCAATATAGTTCGCAAAAAACGAAACTATGTTTTTAAGTGCATACATGTATTTTTAGAAAGCTTTTATCAAAGATTAAAAAATAAAAATTTTAAGATTCTTATGTGCGCTGGAAAGTTTTCATGCAATTTGTTTTTTGACAAAATGTCAGAGATCTCACAGGTTCACCGTTAAGACATTTTGAGTTTTTCCAATAATATAATGTATTATTCAAAATGTAAGCATTTTAAAGTTTTAAAAAAAGTTAAGAAATACTGTATCAAAGCTTTTTGGGGAAAAAATTGGTTTGGAATAAAACGAAAATTAAGTTGCTTCTATTTTCAAATATATTAATTCGACCTTATACTCATTCTTCTGTTGTTTTCCTTAATTTTCGAGAATTTGAAAGACCTTTATCCTCGCCTTAACGTTTCGCGCTTATCTTTCGCTAAGACGTATAAAAGTCTCCTTTAACGGTTATTGGAAACCAGAGTTTAAAAAAGTGCGCAAATTTCCGTTGAAATTGCAGGCCAAAGATTGAATGTATTTTTCGACGAACTATCGTCGAGTGTATTTCCGTTTCTAAACGCCATTGTTTGTGGCATTCAATAGGGCTGAATGGGGTTGCCATAGAGACGCTATTCCGTTCCTAAGGAAGACCCAAGATTTCAGTTTTTCAAAAGCGCCAAAATATTTACACTCTCCAAAATATTTACTAGAAAACAGAATCTTTCGTAGAACACTTAAAAAATCATAGCCAGGAAAATCATCTGATGTTCAACCAAACCCAGATTTAGGTTTGGTAACTTTCTTAACAGTTCTTGTCATATAACAGTTTCAGCTGCATAATACGTTTCAATTATGCTATTATTTTATCTAATTTCAAAAGCTTTCTCGAGGTAAGCTTTGACCTATCTAACCCTCGCGTTTAGTGTCAGAAGACCACGCTTTGGTCTCGATCGTTAACTTTTGCCCCTGGAGTCGGGCAATCACTGCTAACTTTGCCGTAATGCTCGACTGCTGCCTTTCGAGTGAACGAAGCGCCTAGTGCGTCACCAAACGTCATATGTTACCAAAATAAAAGCAACAATTCCACCCAACCCCGACTGGGCCAATAAGAAGTTTTATTGGAAAAAGAGGGGAAATAAACGCTTTAATGGCCCCCATTACCAGCGAAATTGGTCCAATAACGGCAATAGCATTACGGCGCTTCGTTTCGCCGTCGCTCATTTTCAATTATTTTACAATCAAACTCCTCGACAGGCCGTCAGGACGGCTATTTATTCGGGAAATAACAGTTTCGGTTGGATTTCATCGGGGTGAACACCTTGGTGAATTTTTTTTCAAAAAACTTTAATGATGTAATTTCCTTGGAAAAATAAAATTCCCAAAACACATGATTACGTTGCGTGTGCAGCCGAGGACTGATTTGAGGAAACTGCAGAAATGTTCGAAGGAAATCCATAGAAGTTATTTATTAGAAAACTTCGTTTAAGAAGTTGGTTTTTGAAAATAGTCGTGAAAATTGAGTTTGGCGTGGGATTTTCAAAATAAACAAGATTTTGCGAAAAACAATTGATTTTCGTTGATTAAAGTTCACCTAAAATACTGTAGTTGTATTGTTTTTATAGATATATATTGTCTTACATGTAGTTATTTGTTATATGACATTATTTGTGAATTACTACAGTTTAAACAAAAATACAAAACCAATAACAATGTCACTAATAATTTTCCTTTCTTTTATTTATAGGTAAGTACAACTTGTTCGCATCCATAAATGTTGACGTCATTCTAGAGCTATTTCTTCAAACACAACAGTAAGTCATTTTACTGAATTCTTCGTTGGCAACTACCGTCCGGTTGTCCGGCCTCACCTAACTGCTCATTTCTTAAAAACCAGTTTAAATTTTAAGACCAGTCTTAATTTCTTTTTCTTTTCTTTTCTTTCTTTTTTTTGATTTAAAATTAAGTTTGTTTTTTTCTTAATGAAAAAAAACCTTCGATCTACACGTAAAACATTTAGTATGTTGGTGCAACTGGTCGTTTTGAACCCTAACTCCCAGAAGCGTCATGTTCAAATATCGAACATGTTATTTATAGAAAGTTGGCGTCGATGGCGCCACGTGTCTCGAAAATAATTAAATTCGGAATAAGTTGGTTTGCCTTAACAAGATAATCCGGTACCAAGGCTGTAGGCCACTCTTTTTTAAGTGTTGTAATCATCTGTAAGTCTGGCCATTTTTTCCACGTAATTAATCGCGATGGGTGGTGGGATAATAACCCTCCCGTCCTTTTGATCATAAACTCTTGTCACACGAAACACCCACCAAAGCTGTTGTTGCATCTCGTGTACGTGCACCGCGCGTCGTAAAGTAGCCATAAAGCACCATGGCACCGAGCCAAACTAGTCGTAACTCTATCGTCGTTGATCGTTTCGCTTGGCACTAATTCCAGTTTTACCATATGTAACGCCTTAAGAAACGCTTTTCTTACCCAGTTGTTGAGACGTTGCTTGATTATCTTAGCCTGCTTGAAAACTAAAACTCGAGCATCGCTCGTCGTGGATCCGTTGTTAATTGACGGTTACCACTACCTCCATCGATGAACAGAAAGATGATCACAACATAAGATATATTTACCTGAAAGAAAAGAAAACATTTGGCGTTTAACATTATTTCCATCGTTATTCGTCGATTTTTCATCAACAAATTCGGGATATCATTTACATCGAAATCTACTCTCCAAGACGGTCATTTGAACACGTTTAAAGGCATGTTTGTGCTGAAAACGTGAACACCCATACTAACTAAATTTTAGAAAGGTTGTGCGTCTAGAGACCTTAAAGTAAACAGGTATTGCATTTGGCATCTATTGATTATCTCAAACACTTGCACTGGTTCAGAATTTCCTTCAAATTCCACTCTTTGTAGTGAAATTAGTTTTTTGAAATTTTGTAATTTTTTCGATTATTCGATTATTTAGAGGATTTGTTGCACTTATCTCTTCAAGACGAACATTTAGACACCCATGACGATAGGTCTGCGCCGAAAATTCAACCAATAGTTCTTTGAGCAATTGCTTGATTTTGAGCTTTTGCAGCTGTACACCCATTCCTTATTTAAACAAAAATTGCTATCGAGATAATCGACCATATTGGCGTTTAAATAAAAACGGCATATTTTTCGTAGTTATCCATTCTCCAGTTCCTTTTTTTCTGCACATTTTGATTAATCTTCAATCTCATTACGCGTAGGAACCTGCGCGAATGTTACCTCCAGAGGGCGCAAGCAGTTGGTCAATGCCATTTATGTCGCCAAGGTTGGAATCGCGAATAAGTCCATTATCCGAGCCGATAACATAGGCCTACTTATCGGATATTTTTCTCTTATAAAAGCGGATTACTGTCAGCCGGAAAAGCCAATGACAAATTGCATCTGCATCCAAGGCTAGCGTTTTTAGTGGATGACAGAGAAGTAGGACTATTTGCCACCCAAGTCGACCGTCATCTTGTGATGCTTGATATGTTTACTGTTTACTATCATAACAATAACCATCAACAATGCAAAGAAAACGAAACAAAATACGGGGGAAATGTTTGGAGAAAGGCCAAAAATAATCGCTTGATTTATCTTCTGTGAGTGTTGTCATATCGCATTCACAGCTGGTTGAACCAAGCCTGGTTACATGCAAGCAGCCTTCCATGAACAGTTTTTAACACTTGAAATTTTGGCTATGCTCGACAGTTTGCGTTATCCATATAGTTGTATCACGATAACAATGACTGAGTAAGAAACATACGATAAAAACGTCCTATCGTCGATGAAGTCATGTGATTTTAGTTGTCTTTTTTTTTTGTTCATTTCACTTCCGGTGGACGTTTTGGATATGTTGGAATATTGATTGAAATTCTAGGAATCGGGACACTCAATTTGAGACCCCACACATGACCTGTCTTAGATCAACGATAAAGAATAAATCGCCACGGAACTAAACACCATCGACATCGTTTTTTATTCACTTTTTCCGTTTCCGGTTGGTGTTTTGTATTATTTCGACTTTTTTGACGACATTCTACAGTGTATAGCTCTAGACGGTCAGTTTGAGACCACACATGACATGACCTGTCTTAGATCCGTGACAAAGGAGAATAATTCGCCACGTGACTAAACACCATCAACTTCGTTCGTTTATTCACTTTTTCCGCTTCATGTTGGTGTTTTGGATTATTTCGACTATTCAGTGACTTTTGTAACCCTAAACGGTCAGTTTAGACCCCACTTGGCCTGTCTTAGATCCATGACAAAGATGAAAAATGTACCACTGCATTAAACACCATTACCATCGTTCTTTTATTCACATTTTCCGCTTACGGTTGGTGTTTTAGATTATTTCGACTTTTTAATGGAATTCTAGAGCATTAGACGGACAGTTTGAGACCCCACTTGACTAATCTACGCCGAGAAGCCCACTCACAATCCTACTGTTTGTCGGATGTCCCCGCGGTGCATAGGCTTGGTGATAGGGCCGGTTTTCCAATCGGGTTTAGAGCTGGACTCTTATCGCCCACGCGCAATAATTTCGCCACGCAAATACAGTACTCGCCCATAGCTTATACGAGCGTCAAGTATTCGGTACACTGGCGCTTATTTATGGCGGCAATCGAACGTGCGCATTCGTTAAGCGTCGCGCAAATATCCACCCACTAAAACAATAAATAAGACGTAAATAACACCTTAATTAGTCAGAGCACTGGTGAGGAAAAACAGGCTGAGCCCGTATTTATTACGACAGCCGTGGCAGAAATGACCAGGAATTGATTCTGACGGGGAACACCCATAAAAGTGAGAAGAAAAAAAACCTGCCAAATCCAATTTTAGGCGTGCTGTACCGTACGTCCGGGATCCAAAATTAAACTTTCACAGTCTACAGGTCATAATGAACATTGGCTGATCCAAAAAAATCCCCAATAACCGTTTACTTCCGGTGCTTGTAAAACGACATCATTGGCCGTTACCATGGTTTTTGCTCGGTTAATATCGAACACAGTATGGACTTCCACGGTATCTTTTAGGCCTATTGAAAGCCTAGATTTTACTACAAATACATGTACACCGAGGTAAAGCAATTGGCGGATAAGATAATTCCGGCGCTTAGTGGATGACGTCTGCAAACGTTTCTATGGTATATCGCGCTCAATTTCCGGTGTAGTCTGGTCATCCAATATATCAAAATGACCGCCTTGAACCTAGCATTTCTCAGAAAGTATAAATACATATCATCATAGTTCGTTATGATGAATTTCAAATATTTCAAAACTTGCCACATAAAAATTAAATATTTTCAGCTAATCTAACCCTAAACACAACACCTAAAAAGGTGTACTCTGCATTTTTTAATCATTTAATATGTTACACTTATTAAAAAGTGTTAACTGAATATCCCTTCTATGCACTTCAACAATTAGAAATAGATACCCAAGAAGGTTATATGTAAAAAGGCAATGTAAGATACACCACTTTATTACTTTTTTGGATTGTATGATCTGTACTACTTCCAGACATAGTTCGTGAAGTCATGAATGATATTTTGTCAATCATGATCCATCCGTGTCGTTGGGTGTCACTTGCTTATTTAGTTGTGCGAGTAATTCGATCAAATCAAAAAATTTTAGCTTCAATGCCCCAACTATGGGGATAAAAACATTTTCATTGGAAAACGAAATGATGAAAAACGTCGTCTAGCTTTTCAAAAAAAAAAGAATAAGCTTTTACAATCTGCTTGCTACCATCGCTTTTTAAAACGCTTAAGGAATGTGTTAGGTAGAACTAAAAAATCTAAAACATGGTTTATTTTTCATGTATTTTTTTTTGCCTTCCCAACATCTGTAGAACCGCATCGTCTGTAAGAGGATGATCGCAATAAATTTCAGTATGCATATTGGATACCCCGGCAGGTCCCTCATATTTTTAAAGGATTTTTTTACGTATTTGTAAATGTCGTGTTTTTTCTCTCTCTCAAAAAAATGTCTCCGCTTTCTAAGAGTGCTTTTCTCCAATCAATAAAATGCGCTGGGGTTTGAATCCACCAGGGAGAAGAAATTCATCATTCGTTTAACTCGGTTAATGTATATTCGGTCGAAGCCTTCCAGGCTCACTTAAGCAAGCAATTATTTCTGAAATTTCATTCGATTCGCTGTTTTTCTTAAGCTTTTAGAGAGACGCTTGCCAGGCAATGTAACGTGTCGCCATCTACTGGGATGCTGCAGAAACCTTAAGGGATAACATGTTGGTGAGCTGTTGCAAAAATGCAACAGGTATTATCTATTGCCTTCTAGTCTGTAACCGGTTACGTGCTACTTATCGAATTTCGTTTTTCCATAAATCAAATGGGAAATTTTTATTCCTGGTAAAGAATATGAGAAGCCAGAAATAGAAGATGCCATTGCTATTAGAAGTCAACTATCTCATAATCTGCCAAAACTGCATCAATGCGAAAAAAGGCTACGTTTTCTGATGAATGCAACTGTTTTGTTTAAGCCAAAAGAGTTAGATTATCAATCAAATGGCTTCATTTTTCCTGAATTTTTAATTTTTACTAAAGCTTAAATGTGATTTTGACTTGATTTGAGAATCAGAGTCTTGTTTGAGAAACATAACACTTCCTGGTAAGTTTAACATGGATTTGGAGCATGTTAGGTTTAGCACTGTATAGTCATCATAACATAAAGAAGATATGCTAAAAATAAAATAATATCCATTTTATGCCCCAATACAATGTTTAGTCTCAACTGATTAATTCAATATATTCACACTTGGCAAAATCACGACATCAGAATAATACACTGGCATTTTGTTACACAAAACGGAAATGCAAAAGTCAGAAAAACAGGTCGAAGCTATATCTTATCAAAAACGTGGGCTAAGCATATTGGATTTTTTTTCCGAGCCTGGAGCATTGGAATGCACGCTCGACAGGGTCATCCCGAAGGCCCTGGGTGCCGGGCTATATAAGATAGCTGGAGCGTCTCTGAAAAGTGCGCAAACACGAAAAACCGGCAAAAAAACCTAGCGAAAAATTGATCAATAAATCAATAGCGAACTAATATTTCTCCCTCTGCCTTAATATCGTGTAAGGACTTGTCATCAATATATCGACTAGATCCTATCGTCCAATAAATCTAGGCACCTTGCGTCCTCCTCCCCTTTTGCGATGCACGACAGATTTATGAGATGCTGTTTAAATACGCCCGGCATGCAACGCGTGCTTAAGATAATGCATGGTTAGGATTCGGTCAATGCGCGAGCGTGTTCTAACACGTTTTCATTTGTGTAGAGAAGTCATTTGTCAGAGACGTCGATTTCTAGAAATCGGCACACTACAGTCACACTGCGTCTAAAGCCCCGTATACATATACACTACGACAACCATCAAATACAAACGGTTTGGCAATTGGTTTGTGAAAAATAAAATGTTACAAACAATTTCGGACAAACGAGCAAACCTAAAAATGATCTGGTACAAACAGTTTGTCCTTCCTGGCGAGTATCGGTAACATCAAAGGAACAAAACTGGTTTGTTTCACGTTAATAATAAGTTATAGCGCATTCGATCGCTCCAAAAAGTGTGCTCTCAGTGTTGGTTTTGACACTGAAACCATTCGACCGCTTCTT
>JAQGAO010004486.1:0-15077 GCA_034697705.1 Ommatoiulus sabulosus
AGTAGTTCGAAAACCGAGAGCGTGAAGAGCACCAAGCGCATCACGCGCGTGGTGCTCTTGGTGGATGTCCACCTTAACTGTCATTGGACAATCCTACCTTTCAAATATCCAAAAGATCCTGTCCAAGAAGTATAAAACCGAGCAGAAAAGGCAGCTCGGTGTCAGACCCTCACGATACGAAGTAGAGGCGAGTAAAGTTATATTACCCGAATTGGGGACCCTAACGGGTTGGATGGGAAATAAAGCCAATAATGGCCCATCCGATCTTGAAAACCTGAAATTGCCCGAATTCATTCACACAAAACATCGATCTGGATCTTTTAGGATCTTTTTACGATTTTGATTATGCTCTATGTAAAAATCATGTGAATTCATTTTTTTCCCCAGAAGGTAAGATGTGGTGTTGATGTAAAATGTGCACAAATTTTAATATGCAGTCAGTTTCTTGCAGCAATTGCTGCACAAATAGCATCAAACCAAAATAGCAGTGCAACATACAGTATTTGAATAACGAAACAAATTCATAAACGCAGCGCAACATAATAATCCAGTAAATATTATAGGCTGTGCATGCAATTCAATTTGATCTAGTAATTTCACAATCGGAAAGCCAGTACCATCAGCTATGATAAAAATTATTGCTAAAATGTTTAAAAAATTCATTCAATCTATGTAAATAATGGAAGATCTCAAAATATCATATTTCTTTGATTCTAATACTTTTTTCCTATATAAGCTTTCCTAAAAACGGATTGCATCTTAGATCCACAAATCAAAATGAGCATAACACAACAGTTGCTTTATGTTCTAAGAACGTTATAACTATCATTTCACAGAATAAGCAAACTGATTTCACTTTATGTTATTTTATTCATACTTACCATGACGGTGTTTTAAACAGTGCCAAATGAGTGCTTATAAAAATAAAGAGCAAAAAATGTTGTACTGTCAGGAAAAAGTAATTCAACATGCAATCATTCTTGTTCCTTACATCCCAACATCGAGGTATCAGAAAATTAAGATTCGTTTAAGAATTAGCTTCTTTTACCTTTTGGGGACAATCCCGTTTCTTAATGTATCCTAAACATAAAAAGTACATTGAATTCAATAGTTCAAGCTTTTATTTTGTTTAATACTAATCATGAAACCAGGAAAATTAGTGAGGATTAACTTACTTATGGAGCAATAAGAATATATTTTTATGTCACATATTTGAGAAAAGCTTCAATAAACTATCAATAAAAATCACAAAATCAGGCATATCGTTTACAATGCCAAACCAATGCAAGCATGGCAAGTATTAAAGTAATAGAAATGGGATTGAGTGGCCATCTTACATAATGAAAATAGCAGAAAAAAAAGGTGGAAACGTTGAATAATTACCTGCATTTCATGCTGCGATTATTTATGCAGCACACAGGAGTTCAAAAAAATGAAAGAAATTCATCTTCCTCTTTAAACATTTACTTTTAGACACTAGGTCAATTCCAAATTCATAAATTCAAAGAATAGATAATGAATAAAGGGGATCAAAACCCCCAGCACAATGTGTTGCTAGAAAGGAAAAAAGCACCAATGTTTCATCTCATGAATCCTTTTTTCTCAAGCTTTGAAATTTTAGTTGTTTTTTTTGTGGATAATAGAAGCTTCAAAAATTCTCACTGAGGAAATTGCACATGATACATGTAAATCCATTCATACTCATGCAACTGCTAAATTTCCAAACTCGGCAAGGCCTGGCCGGTCTCAAGAGTGTCATTGCACCCAGGTTCAAAATGGAAAGTTGCGACGTCCTTGTGGCCTCCATGGAACATTACTGATGTTGGCCTGAAGTGCAATCGCCATGCAAAGCTCAGATTGAGATACTGTTAGCAAGATGAGGATGCCAAAATACCTTTTAAGAAAATCTGGCAGATTTCTGGCTGTCAGCACCTTAGTAGGGAAGGCGAGGTTTTCTCATTATCAGCCATTATGATAATTCCTCTGGTGGCAAATGAACTTCTGGATATGGTTCGTTTGGAGATGGCTGAGGGGCCACAACAATCCCCGCAGCAGCCTCTTCATCAAGTCCTCCAACGGCTCCTTCAGGGGGCTGAGTGACAACGGGTTCCAATGCACCGTCAGCAGCGGCAGCAGCAAGATTCGTAATAGATTTGCTCTTAACACACTGAAAATCCACATGCCGGCTCTTTGCTTCCTCTTTTTCCCATGACATGCGAATAAACGGACGCTGGACATAATTGTAAATCACTTCAGGTCGCCCACCTGCCCGCTTTTTTACTTTTTCCTTGTAAGTGGGATAGCCTGGAAAATTCAAATAGTTGACATAAATAGATCTGCCCAAATGACGCAACAAGCTATATATCGGTCTTTAGAATTAAAGATGTTGACATTTCCTGGAAATTACATAGATTGCATCTAGCAATTCTGCCTGAAGTAATATTAGACATCTAAGCATGTATTAATTTAATTCCAAAATGAAAGAATTATAAATGGTGATGGAAATTTTGCTAGTTCAATACAACAGTTGAGAAAGACTAAGAAGGATATTTTAGAATCAATTTTGATATAACAATTGCATTATTTGATTATTAATAAAAATCCAATTTTTCCAGATCTGAAAACTACCTTCAATATACAGATTTATCTTATTTAAAAAATTACCTTCAATTCCTAAGCGAATTTTCTTTAATCCTCGCTCTTTTAGAACTTGCTTGGCAACATCACGGTTTTCGATGTATTTGAAGAAGCGATACATGGCAGTGCTATATACAACTAAGAACAGACAATTTATGATGCAATCTGTTATTTTTAAATTAAAATGCTGCAATTTAATTATTAATTTATATTCGTTACTTTGTGAGTATTCTTCCCCCATTTGCGGAGGATACTCCTCATCCCAGTCCACCACATCATCATCTAAAAGAACTACAATATGGCACTCACGATCACCTCTCTGAAAACATTGGACAAAGCCTTACTTAGCATATCATAAGAATCTTTAATCTGGCCTTTTAATACATGCATACCGTAAGACAATAACTACCTGTGCACTTGACACCATAGCAGGCATGATTAAATCCTCGAGGAAAACTTCAAATTGAAGTCGTGCCCCTTCATTTGATAATTCATGTAAAAGTCCTCCTAAAATGCAAAAGAAAAATTGTAAGGAAAATTCACAACGATCAGCAGCACATTTTACATAAACTTACTGAGATTTTGACATTTGATTGTCTGAGCATCGAAAGGGATTAAAAGGTAATCACACGCCTCTCGCAATTCTGGAACAGACACACAAGGAGGGCACCGAACAATCCCAGATTTATAATAATCCTAAGAAATTGGGCAAAAAAGGGCCATATTAGTAATTATTTGTATGACAAATTTATTCAGTAATCTAACAGCTCATCATCATCATATGGTTTAAAAATATCAAGAAAGCAAATAGGATAAGCTGCAGCAAGGGTTACATACAAGTATAGCTCGAAATACTGTTGCAGAAATGCCTTCAGCTACATCATATTCTCCCCTCTCATTCGTCCGAACAAAATTGTGTTCCAACGATGAGCTAAACATTCTGAAAGCGCAAAAACATCAGCATTAAAACTGTGAGCTAACCAAAATGATAAGAATGTTGAAGAGATTCTAAGAATCACAAACCTTCCAAGCATCGTATTGGGATGCTGAATAAAAAGTGCGGGATCCACGATAAATCGTGTATTATCCACAACAAGAGTGATACGATCATCACTACAAGTTGTTGAAAACAGGCTGGTGGCGCCACCCGCCACCAGCGATGAAGACGGGCAGTCAATTTCACCGGAGCTTGAAATACACCGGTCTTGAGGATGATTTCTTGCTGGGCCCAGATGGGGTTGATTGCGTGACCTACGTTATAAGTCTCATTGTTCAAAACCGCCAATCAATTCATCGACGAGTTTAATATACACAATACTATTTTGCATACCTATTCCTTGGTCCGGAGTTTTGTGGATTATGTTTGGGCGTGCTAGAATTCGATGATGAGCAATCGGAGTTCACACTCACAGTTGCAGCACACAAGCTCAACTGTCCAACTCGAGTTACTAGGCAAGATTTAGGCTTGGGTGAACTGCTATACCTAGAATCAAAAATCAACACATTATAATTTACTAGTTGCAAATCTCATTGTAGAACATCAATATAAGATAAATTTGCGTTTTAGAATGATATAGGGATTACCCTTAGTAACCTTACTACAGGATATTACTACGGGATTAACCTAATTACAGTGGGGTTGTTGTAAAATCTTTACACGTAGTAATTGGTGGACAAGATATTTTAACGCGCTGCGAGAGAATTGGTATGGTCAGGTCTGCATATCAGGAACTTGACAATACACAGTAATACAGTACAAGTACATGTATACTACAGAATGTTGCACTAAAGCTATAATGCTGTCTCTAGCTTTCTACAGCCTGGAAAACAATTTTGCAATTCTTGGTGTCGATCGTTTAATACATGTACAGCATCAGGAAAACAGAAGCACTGCATATATGTGAAGGGCCTACATGTATGATAGTCAAGTACCTGTCAAAAACCGTTGTCTCAAAATATTTTAAAACAAGCTAATGTTGGTATCATTCCTGCTATGAATCTTCCCGTTAATGCGTAATAAATGACTTATTTTCTAGTTTTACAGCCAACAGTTTTAAGATGTTTCAGCCTAGTCAGCTGAGGAAGTAAATGCCATTCGCGTTTCATTTAATTTTTCTTTGCTACGCAACACTAAGCAGTGCATTTAGACTTTAGAGGGACAGAGAGTGTTGCTCTGGAGCAAGAAAGTAAATACATGTAGTGGCACTAGAGAAGTGCAGTAGAGCGGTTATTCCATACATGTTTCTGCAAGTACGAAAAGTGGCAATCCCTATAGTCACGAATTGATGAAAGATACAGGAAACATCCATTAGAAAACCGCGACTGGATGGCAGTTTTAGTATTTACCCTATATCCCGCAAACCTGATCAATAAATCAAAGACTTCTAATCGCGCCGCTGAAGCATCTAGCTAGCAAAGATTTACATGACAAATTTCTCGGCGCTTACGCTTTTTAATTTCCGGTTTTACATTTTACGATCTTATCCGGCTCCATCTTCATAGCGTACATTTCACGACAAACCTCAGCTTTGCGATTACGGTCCGGATTTGCCACCACGGCTGACTACCAAAATGCGGTTTTAAGAAGTTAACTAGCCTAGGCATAAAGTTTACTGATTGCTACTACCTGCAAAATTAATTAAAACCTGAACTACAGAAATTAAAAAGCTGAATTTTTAAACTAAAATAAATTTTCGTAGAAATTAAATACACGAAAACCGTCTTACGTCTTTGCGAGCTATGATTTATTAAAGCATCTTAAACGTAGGGTCATTAATCAAACGACGGAAGGCAAAATACTGCCACGCCGAGGTTATTTTTTCAAGGAATTTACACAGATTTACTAAGAACTCATTAATACTAAAGAGTGATAAAAGCTTCTGAGAGAAATGGCAAAAAAATATCTCAAGATTTATATTGATTTCATTGCACGGCTTGGTGTCAGTTGTAATTGATCAACGACTTATAAGCCATTATTTCGAGAGATTTCATTAAATTAAGAATGGATAATTCCATGTCACGAATTCCTGCAAACTTTCTTCAGCAAATTTACAACACAGGATCTGACATCTATACAAATGTAGATATATTTCTCACGTTTGGAAATTGTTATATCAGTGAAACGTGCTCATGAAATATAGGACTACGGTATACTGCATTCCAGAAAATGACTTCAGGACCTCTAATAATTTCTTCGGTTCTCTAACAAACGTACGTCATTTGAATTGTATTATTAAAATGTTTCTAGCATAATATATTGAAAAAAGATAGGTTGTACGAATGAATGAAGACATACAAAATTGCTTGCATAAGTCTGTGATGATTAAAATACTGATGCACATTGCAAATGCCTTTATAATGAAATATTGAGGCTTTATAATACAATGATACAAGAAACGGCCATATAACTTTTGGGATACTTTTAAAATTCTTCCATCATTATTATCAAAAAAATGTTAGCGTTTAATTAAAAAAGTAGATACAATCACAGGCTCACAGCAGACTATTCGTGCAAATTGTATAGATATTACGTCAGTTCTTCTGAAACGTTGAGATTATGCCCCACATCCGCAGTCAAATATGGAAATTAATCACATTTTAAGCATAGAATATACAAAGGAGACAAAGTCCATATATTCAAAATGAATTGTGTGTCGCAACCTCTACTTAGTGGCCATAAATGCGGCAGTAAATGACAGTCCTTGTAAAAGATTAAAGCAAACCGAGACAGTTTCATGTAAATGTACTGCATGTCCAAAAATGAAATCTGAAGTTGTCCCGCTTGGTAACAAGTTTTGACATAAATTTTCATGAAGAAACACGTCATTATTCTAAAAATTATGAAATAAAAATTTAAGTTCTCGCAGACAGCCAAGGGGGCACTTGCATAAGTTGATGTTAACATGAGTAGCTAGCTATATAGATTGTCTTAATTACATTGAGGTTGGAAACGAGATTTAAAAATTTCAAAATTACATGTACATATATATAACTTTCTTAATTGAAAGGATGCATGCTAATGGCTTCATGAAAGTGCAAAATTGGCCCATTTCTATATAAAAAACGGCTATCAATATCACATTCCTGTTTCCTGCTCTTAAATCATAAAAAATTATGTGAAAAATGTGGTGGATGGGAATCATTACCAAATAACATTCACAAAACGACCATGCCGTTGCAATGGTATACCTTTTTGATTTCCAAAAGATATGGTAGAAAGCTGATTACAGCGGTTTGGGATCATGTCTTTTCAAAAAATCCAAATACCCGAAGATTTGCACAATATGGGTTAAAAGGCCTAATCCCATTCATGTGAATGGCGAAATTCCAAGATTTCAGATTGGATACGTCGTCATAGAAACGTAGTTATATGCAACCCTTCCTGCCAATAAAAAAAACTGGCAGCGACGATTCAAACGTCCAGAAAGAAAGTCGTTCAATAAGAAACATTTCAGAAATTTCAATTTTAAGTCAAACATGGCACCGCCACTACTGAGGACTCACGTTTTTACACACCTCCCATTTACGAAAACAACGTTATTACGAACTATTACTTTGGGTCCCGAAAAGTATATCCCATAGATCAAATGTTTATTTTCGCTCGCACAGAACTAAAATTACACATTTCGATTTTTTACAAACTCTATTTCCTCGTACAGTGTATTCCTTCCGGGGAACGAGAAATTTCCCCAGTGAGTTGGATTTCGGACTTTCAAAGTTGGCAAGTTGCAAAAGATGAGAAAAAATTGTTTCCACAATCAAAGTTGAGTACACCTGCACCAACATGAACTACATTTCCTAATGATGTCAATTATAAGTAAAAAGAAAATGTTGTTGTTAGTGATTTTTCGGAATCTTAAACATATAAAGGTTGTAAACTGTATTTTTCGTTTCTTTTATTAAAATTTAACGTCATACTCATTGAGGAACATTCTATTTTGTGGACTCATTTTGTATTCCTTCAGCTTCGTACAAACGCGAGTCGATTGTATATCATTAATTTAATTCCTATATATAGCCACCTTTAATTAATTCGACAAGACTTGTCAACTTTTTAACAATTATAGTGTTAAAAATCTGGGAATGTATTTGTAACGTGACCTCAAACCATGGTTTTCAATCTTGGAGAAAAAATAAAGCGATTGCATTTATAATGCATTGGTAGTACACATTCTTGCAAGAAGGCCGGGACAATGTCAAGCTTAAGGAAGGCACTGTAATGCCATAAAACAACAGAAAATCAACTACACCCCGAAGAATCATTTGACGAACGCAGATTTTCTAAATAGTTGAAACAAAAAATCCTCCAAATCCCAAAAGATGTGAAATGTTTCAAAGAATGACGTACTTGCTGCGAGATAAATTGCTTTCGCGAACCTTAATATGCGTCTGGAAGTCGGAAACTAAGCCCCTGTGGAATGTTAAGTGCAGGTAAAATATTTAAATTCAATAAATGCACAGAATCAAGCGTCCTAAAGTACGATGTAAGTCAAGATATGCCTAGAAGTAGCGAACTGTCGTGCATTTTTAGTTGACTTTCCATCTACATGTGTACATTTTGTAAATTAACATCACGGTTGTTCAACAATAAAGCCGCCCCATGAGGCGCACCAGCCAAATGCAGTCGATTGTGGATTTTATGAAACATGAAATTTACTAAGTTTTTTTTTTCATTCCGTCAATTCCTAACGTCAATTTCTTTATATTTTATACATATTTAGTAAAGCATAAAATATGACAATCTTTAATTTTAAATGACGTCAGTTCAAGTTTACTTCGTCTCTGATCGGCAAACACTTAATACATTAAGTACTTCCCAGACACTAGTCTAATTACGCCATAATTGATAATCGATGTTATACCAAAAAAGGTGGAAAAGCTCTCGTAATTTTTTTGAAGCAACGAGATAGCCAAATTAACTTGCACTATAAAGGATAAGGATTACGAAACGAAGTAGAGAGGCAGCAGAAAGTTAACGAATTTAGCGAGTTCGCCATAAAAGATCTTAATTAAAAATGTTTTCGAAATTCAGTTATTGATGGCAGCTCGCATCATCATTGAACCATGGACGAATTTATCTTCATGAGCATTTTTGACATGGCAACCATAATGCACTAGGAATTAAAGACTGCGTTGCGAATGCGTGACAAGGACGAGCACGGATATTGGATGGATATAATCAGATTTGCACAAAATTGAACGTTGCAAATCTACTAATAGAAGCGACACGAAAAGTTCATTTGAGGAAGTGCGAGACTCTAATGACATCTATTTCAAGCAAGACTTTGTGTACTAAGGAATAAAACCTATAGGGAGCTTCTATCAATTTTAATAAAAATGACACCATAAATTATACGCTTAATGAAGGTAATGTTTCTAGCTGGACGGCCCGACTTTGCCCGGGCTGTACTTACTGATAGAACCAAGCAATCGAGTGAAAGCGACGAAGTAGGTCTAATGAACGAACCACAAAACATACGGAGCCCCGTAGTGGAGGATTTTCTTTTTTTCCCGTTTTGTACGTGTTTTGTGTCATCACGTAAAAAACAAAAAAAAGTAATCCACAACGCCCGAAACATATCTCATCTTTATTATAAAAATGTACGGGAATTTTATAAAATGCCAAAACCTATACACTGTACACTAAAATTAACCCAATCATTTCGTAAACATTGGTTTCTGAACACCCATTACTTTTCTTATAATTAAAAGGCAATTAAACTTTCAAATCTAATAACTTCACGATGATATCAGTCGCTCTACCATGCCCTTGTAGATAAATGCAATGTTGCATCATGATTTCTAAGATATCAAATTAGTGTGTCGCAATAACTTGATCACTACTTTGATCAAATTAGTGTGTCTCAATTAATTTAATCCGTTTGGTAGTTACTGTATAGTGAAGATCATCGACATTGTCAAATACATTTTCTGAGGAAAAAAGCCAGATCGTGAAACAGACATGATCGAGTCTTTGTTTAAGCTAAAAAAAACTAAAGTAAACACCAACAAATTTAATTTTGACTTCAATCAAACGAATTGGAAAAAACGACAAGCCAGAATTAGGTGGATTGTACAGTACGTAAAGTGGACATTTTTATCGAGCGTACGATTGCAATTATGAGCAAACTACAATTTTGGTTACAACCACGGCCTTCATTATGGCAAATGAATTGCTAGGTTTTGCATAACTTATTAATGATTTTCATTGGCTTGCCATATGGGAGGCAACTATGGTTTTCTTAGCCCATACGTCTAAGGCATCAGAAAGTACTAGAAATAATCTAATTTTCTATAATTGAATCTCTTTCCCTGAAAGAATTACATGCAAAGCTCTTTCTGTTCCTTCTGGGATATACCAAAGCAACCGTAAAAGCCACTTTAAAGAATAAACGCGTTGTAGTGCATTTATGTTTAGCAGTATCTGGCATCTACAGTGAGTTTTATACGATGAACGAATATTTCTTCTTGAAAGTCAATTTTTTAAGGCAGTAGGCTATGCATCGTGAAAGGAAATGAACTATTTAGGTTGTCGATAGAATAGTAAATCTTCGTAAAAGACATTCTGACTATCAAAAAAGATGCGCTACATTTAGATCATAAAACTTCAAAAATAAATAAAAACCTTAAAAGGCAATCATCTCATTCAGAAACGAGAGGACCAAATATAGGAAATGGAGTCCTTGTGCTGACAACATTTTAAATCATGCAAAGCCGGTGCTTGATGGCGATGAAGATGACCTCGCTTCACTAGGAAAATTTGTCAAAATTTTCAAGAAGATTACATATAAGAAACAAACCTGCCAGCAATGAGATAAGGTTGCTTTATTAACTCGATGAACCATAACTGGTTATCCTCTCCAATTTTAATATTCATAATAGCAGCATTAGGGAAATATTTCCCACGTGATAGATTTATTAAATTTTAATATTTAATGTAAAGTATTTTAGTTGGGCTCGAAGAGAAAAACTATAGCTCATTTATCATCACGAATTACTTTCGTGGCTGCAGACACTAAAAGTAATACCGTACCCTATGATAAATTGATACGTGTTTGCGAGTACATATCAGACAAAATCAATATTTCAACAGCGCTCAAATTTATATTCTCACATCTACTGTATGCTAGCTTAAATTCATGCGCGTTTTACTTCTCAGAAACATCCAATATATTAAAACTTCAACAGTGTATGCCTACATGTATACAGTTACTACAGTGTATTACCTCGTGTAAGCCATAAAATGGCACACAGACTGGCCCGTCTCCTGGTTCCAAACTTAAACCACCACATACACTGTATGTAGCTAACATATTTTAGGCAGTATCAAGACATTTGAGTTCCATTTAAAGGTTTTATATCACCAATAATAATTAAAATTAACTGGTTATTTAAAAAAAAACAAGAGCACTGTAACCATTTATACATATTGCCTTCAACTTAAAACGTAAGGAAAAATGTCTAGCTATAATTTAATTCTCATGACTCTCCACTTAGAAGATTAAGAAAAACTTCACTTGTTCCGTAATTAATAGTAATAACGAAGTGCTTCGAACTAATCTGACGATTTCGAGGAATTTGCATCTTGATTAGGCAATCAATTTGCATAAAAAACAAACTGCATTGCAGCAGGTTTTTCATCTCCTGCTGGAAATGATCCAAAATGAGAAAAGCACGTACAGGGCAAAAGATTTTCAACAAACCCAGTAATCAACAAAGGGCAGGCCAACTATAGGGTTGTATTTCCCGTGTTCCCCCGAATTACTAAAAAGGATTTGTGCATGGGAAATCAAAATGTGCTAGGCACAAGTATGCTTCTGCGGATGTACACATTTCTTTCATTTTAAAAGCTTTTCTCCAAGTATGGACGATAAAATGCAACGCTAACAAAAAAAATCTACAAACTTTAAATGAATTATGCATTCACATAACATAAACTGCGAACATAAAGAAAATGATGAATTATTAATATTTCAATCCAAAAAGTGCATGTGTTGTTTCGCATGGTAACTACATGCTTCGCCGCAGTTGAGAAATAAAAAATGAGTGAAATCTCGATATCCGAAATCTTACATACTTTTCACAACGTGAAGGCAAAAATTGAAATACATGTACATATACTGCATTACTTTCAAAACTTCAAACATCGTCAAGAAAGCGTAGCTCACTGAAAGTTTTAACGAGTGAAATCGATTCGTAAATGAATGCGCGACATTGAAAATACGGTAACACGCCTTGACCAATGTGATTTGTATGCACCTCAGGGAAGAATTGAAAAAAACAGAGAGAACGGAACAACAAACATCTCACAGTGTTTTCGTTTTAGTTATGGGATAAAGTAGATACATGTAAATCATTTTCATAAATTCATTAAAAATGTCATGGTTCGGTTTTATCAAAAGTATTTTTAAATTTGAGAAATGCAACTACTGTGCATGTAAATGTATAACCTTTTGATATTATGCATGTACAATATTCGAGAATATAAAAATTATACGAGATTTATATTCCGAATATGTTTTCAAATTAGAAATAAGTAAGAATTTTTTTTAAAAAAAATTCTTACGACGTATTCTTTACAGCGTATTTTGTTTTAGCTTTACTGACATTAAATGATAATAGTTTCCCATTTAAAATTTCATTCAGAAACAGGCCAACAAGTTGCATAAACCAGTAATATCTTCCTTTAGTCACAAATTAAGTGCTTTAAAAGACAAAAATAGTTGATTATCAATCATTATTCGTTAGGTCTATCAGTTGTTTAAACAAATTGTCATGCAGTGATGCATGACAATGCATTGTATAGTGATGCAGGCCCATCACCGCCCATGCTTGGTTCAATGTGCTGGAAAAGTTTAATTGTGGCGGTATTAGCCAATAAAGAAGCACATTAATAAACGAACGTTTCGTAATTTTGCCATACAATGTACAAACACAGTATGTGTGACATCGGTTTGCAGTTGCCTCCCCGAATTCTAAATCGAACATGAAAGAAAATACATTTCCATTGTTTCGCCTAATGATTGCGAGCTTTTCATTACATGTAAATTATAATTCTCTTTGTACACGAATACTTGTAAATACGAACAAGCTCCGAAATTGCCATCATTTCTTGTCCAAAGCTGATCGACACCTTGGAATAATTTTTATTTAGCCGAGTCTGAAGCAGAACGTGACGCATATTTAACACAATTTCTGGGTAATTAAAAACGAAATGTAGTGTTCGTAATTTCTAAATATCATTTGCCATGAATTTGGTTCTTTGACTAAATCACTGAGAGACTTAAAACAGTTAATGGAAACCTGATGTTACGTAAAGTAAGAAAATTGTACATGTATAGCATTTTCCAAAACTAGTTCTACACGACTTCGGCAACCTATAATTATTTCATTTACAACGCAAACTTGCGAAAAAGTAGTGACAAAAAAGTCCTCAAAACCGATGTCCAAAATAAAGTGTGCCCATTGATGCGATCAAAATTTCATATAAATGCATTAGAATTCTCTCATGTAGTCTACAGTAGCTTGCAACATGCATCATTTACATACATGTACCGTATTTGAAGTGATAACAGAAACGTTAAATTTCATGAAAGTGTATTAGAATTCTCTCCTCGAGGTATATATAGCAACCATAATTTACAAATTTGAAGTAATAACAAACGAGATCATCAATTTCCTTACAAGATCACTCCTTCATATTAGTCTACGTTCAAACCATTTTTTGTCTTCTAACATATCACCAACGACCAACGTATAAGTCACCAATAATTCAAATACGATTCAACGGCACTATTATTTTGGCCATTTGCTTAACTAACATTTTGTAAATTCAACTCCTATACCAAGGCCCGGAAATAAACAGCCCGTTAAAAAATGAGGAGGGTGGATTACCTAGTTCCGTTGCGGGGGTGAAGCCTAGAAAGCAATGTTGGTCTCCAGTAATTCCCTAGAATGCACGCGGCTAGCATCGCCCGTGTTAAACCGCGAGCAAATGTGGGTTCACTTGGCGCAAATCTGAAAGTTTTTCTGGCCCATCGACGAACCGTTGAAGACTAGCGAATTTTCCTAACCCGGCATCATAAAATGAATTAACGGAGCGAAGATAACGAAGGCAACGATACACAAGCACAGCGCGGAGAAAACGGCCGTGTTGACCTTTTCGCACCACCATTCTTCCGCTGCTGCAGCCGGCTCCTCTTCCTCCGAGCCCGTCATGCAGCACTGATGGAGAGCATCTCGAGAACAAATATCTGTCGTCCGTCACAGCCGAATGCCGAATGCAGACTCGCGAGGGGAAGATCTTGCCTCTCAACGAGTCGAACGATCCTTTGCCTGCCAAACGATCCTCGAGCACCCGACTTCCGCCACGGAATTGCTGTCCACAGCCTCGCAGCTAGCACCGTTTACTGCGGCCACGTGAGCGCGCTGCCGCTGCGAGTGACCACCGACGACCATTTGAAAAACCCTCCCTCGCACTAGGTGATTGTCTCTTAAACAAATTGCCAGCACCATATGCGATTAGCATATTCAAGGCCGGTTGTGGTCGTAAAATGTGAAGAGGATGACCAAAGTGTGCGGAGTTATTAAGACCATTTGGGTGCCCTTGAAGGCAGGAGGACCGCTGAAGATACGGCGAGAGACTTTAGGAAATCAATGAAGCGTACAAAGATACTGACGACGAAAAATAATTAGCAAGATTGTGAAATGTGAAAAACTGCTGTGGCGATAGAATGAATTAGGACGAGATGTTGCGATGAAAGAATGAAGACAAACGAAAGATGTGTGGAAAGAATCTTGGAGCGAAATAGATGCTTAGCTTTAACTCCGAACTAGTAAAAGATTACAAATTTCCGAAGCAGCTTCTCCTGATATACATCTTGTAATATTTCCTTGGATTTTTTTTTTCATTCAATGCAGATTTGTGTCATCCATTTCCTCTTATGTTTAAAAGTTCTTTGCATTTCATTTGTTAATTTTAAAATAAAAAATGAGGAAAAATGTGAAAAGTTTGTTGTGTCATAAAACACGGCGCTTCTTTACATGGAACGATTTTTAATGATTTCCATGTTTTCTTAATTGTTTGTCAAGCGAGAAATACAGGGTTATTACAAAAGATTCATCGGGTTTTAAAAAGATATACATGTATTTTGGTAAGTATTACAGATACAATAGTAAATGACACACAAAAAGAAAGTGGAAAAGTCCAAGTTTAAAATGCGCTCTTGCCAGCCCAAGTGGCAGCACGAACTCAGTATCCAAAATGGCGACTATGTAGCAGAAAGCGTTGAGTGCATACTTCAGTGTATTCAGTGCACCCTGCATACACGGTCGAGAGAGTCGGAGTAGGCTAGTGCAACCAATATGGCGGACTATATTTCGTCTGCTTTTCTTCAAATTCGTCTGCTGTTCTTTAACGAAAGGAGACTCGGCTCGATCGT
>JAQGAO010004487.1:0-15075 GCA_034697705.1 Ommatoiulus sabulosus
GAGGATAGCCGACCCGGGAATCGAACCTGGGTCTACCGAATGCAAGACGAGAATGCTAACCTCTAAGCCACCTTGCATTTCCTAACGTATGGCGTCCTGCGATGCTTTATCTTTTGGACTTCAGGGGGCATGGACACAGAATACGAAAAGACCAATAGGGTAACTCCGTGTCGTCACCTTAGATGTTCAAATGGCGTGAACGAATGACGCGTGCCACACGATAGTGTATGATTGAGTGAATGAAAAAAAACTAGTTGACTCAAGTGAGTAAGTGAACTATGTTATTCACTTAAATCCGGTGAGTGAAGTAGAAGTTAGTAACTCACTTATAAGTGAACGATTTTTCACTCGTACACTATTCCTGCGCGATGCTGTGTAGTAGTGGCTAAGTAAACGTGGGCGGAGTTATCATACTGGGTTTTTCGTATTCTGTGGTCATGGATGCACAGGTCACCGTATCAGCCTGGTTGGGCCAGATTCCACTCGTGACGGGTCTGTGGCGCAGTTTCAAAATTAAAGTGCCGCAGGACGCTACGCCTTTAATTCGTTCTTGGCATCTGCTAGGAGGGTGTGATTAGCTAAATGGTCCAATGGCTTTAATCTCAACTACAAATTTGTGGCTACTTAGTTGACATTTGGTTTCCCCTTTGGTGAAGTTTCATTATTCAAGAATGAAATCTGCAATAATCTTATTGTTTGATGTAAAATTTAACGGAGTTTGGAAATACTTTGGTATTAGTGCTCGTGAGACTGTTATTTCAATTATTTTGTTAGATCGTATAGTAACATGATATAATATTTCAAGGATTACTTCATTAAACTTTTATATTTTAAAAATGGTATGCGTCTGCCTTCTAAGTTTTTTCCCAATCATATGCTAAGATAAAAAATTATCAAGAAATTTGATTCAAATGGGAATCATGTTTTTTAGTTGACCATAATCTACTAACGATCTGTCCAAGAAATTTTTTTCAGGATTGCTTTTTACTTTTAGAATAGTTGAAGTATATGATGGAGCATCCTTAAAGTGAGATTTTATTTCATAACATTTTAGGTGTTCAAAAACATATTATAAGCGTTTCCATTGGTCTTTTCATTGGTCACTTGATTTACAAAGATCGCACTAAACGTCATGCGTATCGTGATGCCATGTATAAACACTACATTGAACTTCATCCCGAAGACTTCCCTCCAATTGGTAAGCATTAGTTACTCTTGCATTCATCTTGTAAATTGCTGTAGAGTGACATGCATTTACCAAATGTTTAATTAAATTTACAGAACGAAAGAAATACAAAGATCTCTTTGAGCCTTGGCTGCCTATTCGTTAGTGATTGAAATATTAGTTGCGTGATGTAAATATGTAGCAGATTTCCAAAATTCAATTCGAGGTACTGGAAATTAACTCACTCTGTGTAGATGTTTGGAAAAATTAATGAAGATAATAAAGTAAATACAACTTTATTCAAACAATTTCAAACAAGGTAGTTTTTCGATTTTGTACATAATATCTTAATAACAATAATTATTTGGTATCGAGAGCCATTTCACATTGGTATTCAATAACTTGTGTTCATAATAGAAACCTAATTACATTAACATTTCAATAAGAAAAATTGTGGTATATTTTTAAGGAATAACTTTCTGAATAGAAAATAGTAAGAGTTCATATTTTTGGCTTAATTAGTTTGAACATTTGTGGAATTGCTCTTGTCATCATTCAAATCTCCGGTCATATGCTTTATGAAAAGGTCGATTTTGTCTTCATGTCCAACGATGGATGGCAGATTCCTTGGGTGTAGGTGTCTAAAGAGAGATTAAAATTAGTAACTAGGTGAGTAATTTTTGTTGACTTTAATATGAACCTTTGGCTTTGTAGACAAAGGCTCATATTGCAATAGAAAGAAAGATTAGATTAAGAAACCTGGCATCAAAACTTCACTCATTGAATGAAAGTGGGTTTTAAAATTTCCATTTCTTCTAGTTTAAACATAACTCAAGAGTCTTTGTGAAAATGTTGCCAAGCATGCTTTTGTATTCCACTTTTATAGACGAAGTAGTGAATAACTTGACTGAATATTTAGGTTAAATTTTCTACTTAAATTCAGTAATAGATATTGCAAATACGCATAACAATTTAATTCTGTGAAGTTTACATTTTTTAGTCATGGATGGGACCCAAGTGATGAAATTTGATGCAATATTTTAAAAATTTTGTATATGAAACAAGGTTTTTATACATTGAAAAAGGCGACCAGGTGTGGAATTTCCTCTTTTCTAATGTCATGTTGGCGTTCAAAAAGTTTATGAATTTGGAATATTTTGGATAAGGGACTCTCACTAAATGGAATTTTTGCCTAAAATATATTATCAACCTTTGAATGGAGCCCGCCATCATTCCAGGAAGAGTATAAACGTGTTCGTCCACATATTGGATCTGGCTGCGCTTCATGACATTTGCTTTGGCTGTGCTGATTTCCAATTTGTAGAAGTGGCATAGTTCATTCAACTGGTGATAGGTGGTGGACTCTTGATCCAATCGCCATTGGACGTCCCGCAGTTCCCCTTCTAGATTGTGGCGAACCATTTCTAGTTGGCGGATTAGTCTTTGCAATTCCGGCTAGAAATGACAAAATGAATAATTCACGGATGCACAAGTTTATTGCAGTTTAAAAATGTATAGTTGTGTTAAATTATTTGATTGGTAATATAGGTTTTTCATGTGCCGACAGCCTTGCAACTACAATTTGAATGTAAAAACATTTTATTTTAACCATAAAATATTAGATTATGCATAAATTTATAATCGTTTATCAAATTCTCTGTAATTCTTGCATCTACACATTAGTAATTGAGTGTGAATAGAAAGTATAACTAATAGTGCCTCCGTCTTTCATCATTTTATTTCCACAAAAACTGGCAATCTACCTCGGACATATCTTCACTAAATTCATATAAGTGTGGGTATCTGGACCATCCTAGAAATAAACCAAATTGACTTTTACTAACTCTATTTGAACCATTTATGAAGAACATAAAGAGCAAAATAACATTTGGACTTTGAACATTGACACAGAATAAGATTTTTTTTCAATTAGCGTTGTTTTTTCTTAAAAAAATAAATTTCCCGTTTTTTTAACTAATTGCTATTTATTTGTAAGTTATATTTTTAAAGTAGATTTGTAAACAGAATGCGTAAACTTTTGGTGGAAAATATTTTGGCAGCGATGCATTTTTTCCTTTTTTACTCTTTTACCATTTTAATTATTGGCGAGAAAAATGCATATGAACACCATTGAAGTGACAACCATTTTTATGAATTTAGACTTTATAAAAGTGGACGTAGGTTAAATAGAGCACTTAGGCACGTATTGCATATAGTGATTCTTGTGATCGAATCCGTAGGTTTACCATTTGTTATTTTTATTCTTTCTTTTTCCATTTCTTCCTTCAGTTGACTCCTTTCTTTTTCTAATTGCTCGTTCACTCGCACTTGAGAGTGGTATTTCTCCCTCCACCTGTTGGCTGGAAAGTGAAAGCTGTTATGAACGATAGCTGACTATAGACATAATCATATGACACAATTGAAAAAAGTTTAAAAAAGCAATGCTTAGGAATTGTTTTTACATCTTCTAATATACAACAGAAGCTTTTATCCGAAAATTGCAAACATTTGTTTGGAAAACTGATTAATACATAATTTAACATTTTTCGGGATGGGGGGGGGGAGTTCCTCAACTAAAAATAAGACAAAGTATCAAAATTATATTGGATTTTGTTTTTATAGGATTTTAATTTCTGGTAATAATAATAGTAATTAATAATGATCTCCATTGAATGGGGATTCATTTTTTAACCCATTCTGCTTCTAGATTCTATTATAGTAGGAGTTTGCATCTAAAAATAATTTAATCTATTGAAGTAGTTTGGATTTTACAAAATAATCCAGAAGATGATGGTGTGTGACTAGCACTGATGAACAATGGTCATGAAATGTGGCATTTTCAAGGCAATTACCATTTACATGACATGACGACAGTGGTCAATTTGTGTCTATTTTTATTATAGTCTATGAAGTCGTGGGCAGCAAAAATACCCAAAGATATCAATTTTAGTCTCATATGAATGAATTTTGAGCTGCAATTTTTTATTGCATTTTTTATATGCGTTCTCCCCCTTGATGACAAAAATTGTGACTTTGTATGGAACTGTTGTGAATGCGAGCCACCAACTGTGCTTTCAAAATGTAGCGTGTAATAACCATGGTCATCTTGTATATCTTTGCATGAATGCCACTCTGTAATTACTCCTATTTTCCAGTAATTATCGCATTACTCAGCGCATGTGGTCACTCCACTTACCTCGCTTGTCATTTCCAGTGTCCGAATTGATTATTTTTTGCTCCAGATTTTCTGCCGTTTCCTCGAGCTCTGCAATCGCTCCATTTATGCTCTTTCTAAACAAACGTGTATGAATTTTATTTTTATTCATAAACACTACAGTATAACAATGCATGTTTGCATTGCATTAAGTATTCATAATTAGTCTGGCCTAGATCCAAGGCAATTTGGTGCATAACCAATTAGGCCGCATTCATAAAACAATGGTCAAATCCGCTGCAAATTCGATATCTGAAATTTTTGAAAGTAGACTCCTTGTGAACTACATGTGCAGAGGGTCCCAATAAAGGTCAAATACCCGAATTTCTACACTTCATTGTTGTTACAGCATACACTTGTAAAACGGAAGGTTCTGTAAAATGTGTATATGCGTGGCATTTTGTTTGGAGATCGAGTACTCCATGTACTAGTTCATCAGTACACCTTCTTTATGGAAATTATGTCAAAAATAGTTTTAACTTTTAAGCATAAAATGTTGGAATTTGGATCGGTCTGGTGTTTCTCAATGCTTGATTTTTCGTAGTAAACTACAGTGAATTTTTTTAAAAGCAAGAGCAAGATCAAATATAAATTGAAATATAATTAGGATTGTATAGAATTAACTAAAAGTCGAGATAGATCGTCATCTTCAAATAATTAGTTTAAAATAATAGACAATGAATTTCTTTTATACGCAATTAATTATTTATTATTACACGTTGTTTCGGTGCCCCTTCCATTTCTTAAGGTGTCTACAAATCCAAGAATGAAAGTATATGAAAATATACTACGTTATTATAATTAAATTCCATGATCAAATTCTTCGTTCATAAATTTATGGTCAGCAGCTGGAGTATTTTACGCAAAAGTCTCTTCCATTTAAATTTCATTACATAAAGTGCGCAATATAAAAATAGCCGTAAAAAAAGTCGAAATAAAATTTATATCCAGTTTTTGGTGCAACCGGCCACTGGACCTGTCCTATGCAGTCAGTAATAATCTCATGTTATGGCATTTCGTATCCCATCACAATGCGTGTAAAATACATTAGTTCAGCGTGGTTTAATATATAGCGCCTTATTTGCATAATTAGATGCTAGGATCTACTTACATTAAATCCGTCTCTTTGGCAATTTCCTTTAAAATGTTTTCCGTCGGAGGAACGTGCAGTGGTGGTATTTTCGTTTTGTTGGTCATCTCTTTGTCCCGCGTTTTAATCGTGTGTGAAATGTAGGTCTGCGTGCGAGCATTCAACAATCTGATTTATTGAGTGAATTTATTGACCAAGTCCAACCATGACGTCCAATGGCGTTCCCCACGCAACTATAAAAACATTTTACAGTGTGAAACCACAATACAATACCATTTTTCTCTGAAGTTAACTTGTTTGCACAAACTTTCGTTAAAAATACTCGCTGTATCAAAAACTTCGAATGTATTGTATGTATATTCGTATGCACATGTACAGAATGTCGCCCTTGCGTATGTTTTTAATCTATAAATAATTACTTAAAAACAAAAAGTGTAATAGGCTATATACAGAGGTACTAGTATGTAACGTACGTGTTGTTTTCGCCATAACATGATTTTGCGAAGCTAGCTAATTCAAACGTTGCAGGTACAGGTTTTATCACGCATCTACATTGTAATAAGATGATAGAAAAAAATCCAGTAGTCCTACCAGTAGTTGAAATCTCATTGGGATAAACTGATGGTTTTTCATTCTAAAATACAGTATATTAGTTTATTTACTAATTACGAACAATTTAATACTGAAAAACTATCCCCTATATAATTAGACTAATGGACTATATTTCTTCATGTAGCGCGCCGCGTTTATTGAACAAGTTTATTGAACAATAGTCTAAGCACAGTAGTCTATGGCTGAGTTTTCAAAATTATAATTTTATATAAATATTTATGGAATTTGAATATAAATAAAATTTGATTTGTGGTTCCGCCATTCTGGTCCTAATTTATATACGGTCATGAAAAAAACATAGCTAAATTCTGCGCTTTTTAACATTTTCGAAACACACAAATCAGTTGTAGGATTTTATCGCGTTAATATGCGATGCCATATTTTTTAGTTTTTCTTTATTTTTAAATTTTATAAAGGGTTTCGAATAAATGGGGAATTTCCAACCGTAAAAGGGGTTTATTGATGTTAGGAAATCTGGCAACACTGCAGGTCGACCATGTGCAGACAATACATGTGATTTCATCGTGTTTGGCAAGTTCCATCTCCGATTTTTTCCCAATTTTTAAGTTATTCAGTGAAAAACCTACATATATGTGAGTTTAATCGTAGATTGAAGTACTAATTATGCTGTATCATTGTTAACTTCGTGCAGTTTTAAGCAAAATGATGGCAAGATGGGGAGAGCTGCCAATGGATCCTGAAACTGAACCTGGAATCGCAGCGATTGAAAGGGAGCAGATAACAAAACCAAGGCCAATGGAATTGGACGGACCTCCGCTTCACCAGCCTGTGAAGATTGAGCAGCCGGCATCCTATGAGTAAGCACCAGTTCTCATTTGTCACAAGTTTACTAAACCCAGTAAACCATAATGTTAATTTTCTGTCGTTTTATACGTATATATCATTGATAGTATCCCTATAGAATGTATCTTCGGTGATGCTTTGGTGTCCCATAACATCGCTTTAAATCAACATGTGAAGAAGTTAAGGACTATGATGACAAACCTCCAACAACATTTAGATAACGTAAGCTTCGTTTTACACCTAGAATTTGAACTTTCCACTTTGACAGAAATCTAGCTATGGAAGTAACGCAGGTTGTCTAGCCACTCAAAGTATGTGGCAATTATTAAAAATACTTCTAGCGGTACGGTAAAATTAATATATCACTTTTCCAAATGTTTTCTTAAATTATCACTGCAATGAGAAAACACCAGGCGATAGTTATTATAATTCAATGTGTTGCTTTTTTATGCTGTATGAGTGATTTTGATGACTTTTTCAGCCTCAAAAATTTAATGAAATTGAAGATCCAGTGCCTGCATTTCCAACATTACCTACAGTCGATTCTCTTGAAAAAAGACTAAAAAGTGATAGCTCACTGGATGGGTGCTTAACTAGGTAATTTAGTTTATTCATCAATCTCCTGCCAAATATAGCGCTTGATGCTACAATATTTTGGTGACTCTAATTGCATGTTGATTTCAGATAAAATTTAAAAAAATGTAATGCAATCAAAAATAAAAAAGAATGAAGAAATTATTAATAAGTTAAATTAATGGGTAAATAGAATTGAGAAATTTTGCATCTATTTTTTTCCTGAATAAATGCTAATGCTAATTATTTATCATAATATTTTGATTTACATTTCAGCAATTTTCGTCAAGGAAAAGGTGAAGCCCCTCCAGAAATAAATGAACAGTTGGCCAAAAAGATATTACGCAAAGCCCTGGCAGTTATGTGTGCTCATTCAGGATTTGAAAGTATGTTTTTTTAAATATTTTTATGCTTTTTGGTTGAAGACTTAATTGATCCTGGTTTAAATTTTAGCCACGACTGAGAGCGTTTTAGACACATTGGTGGATGTATTGAATGAATTTTATTTGAAGATTACACATCTTTTGCGTGCTGCAGTCGACCATGAAGCATTGGCAAGGGGAACAAGCTTTCCAGTAAGTTATATATGCACTTGGTTAGAGAGAGATTGAAAGTTTAAAATATATATTTTTTTAACTTTGTGTATTTTACTGTTTTCCAGGATGTTCTAGAGCAGGTCTTCTATGAAATGGGAATAGGAAGCATGAGAAATCTGGGTACATTTTATCAGACAAGGGTGATCAATTACCATAAATATCTATTGGACAACTGTAAACAATTACATGCTGATTATCAAAAGTTGAGGTTTCCAGAGGCCCCAAAAGAAATTGAGGAAACCACATCGATTATTGTGTAAGAATTATTTCCATAAAATAATTGTATAACCAGTGAACCAACTTATGAAATTTATTCAAACAAATTTTAACGTTTTAAATTTTTATTAGTGAAGAAGTTGTTCCACAGATTCATTTCCCTACAACTGAAGAGCATGATGAAGCTCACCCTGTAGAAACCACTCTTCATTTGGACGAATTGCAAAATTTACAAGCCACGTTTGAACAAGAAACTGCCCATGACGTAACTGAAGAAGAAGGCTCCAAAGCAGATCACTCTGTTAGATCGGATGCTATTCTGCTTTCTTTGCCTGCGTAAGAAACACTATTAAAAATGTAATCTTATGGAATTTTGTATGTTTTAAAAGATTTATTTATTTAGCTTTTTCTGAATTTCAGAAGTAGCATGACAAATTTGGATCCTGATGAGGAAATTGTAAATGTTATCGATTCTCCTGTCCATTCTCATGACAGTGAGCTAATTCATGCACCTCAGTTAACATCTATACTTGAACAACAACATTCACCGATTGGGATTGGAATGAAAGTTTTAAAAGCAAAAAGAAAATTCAACTGACAATGTGAAATTGAAGTTATTAAGTGATTATAAAATCTTAAAATATAACAAACTGACATGATATTAAAATACATGTATATATTTAAAACTTATATACTTTCTTATTTTTTCAAGAGAAGCGTTGTAGGGCAAGTTTCTAGCATGTTTTTAACAATATTAGATTTTCTGGATTCTTGTTTGTGTTTTAACTTGAAACCTTGGTGAAATCTGTATATAAAGAAGAGAAGTGCATGTATGTGTGGGTTTGTGGTATCTGCAAGAACTTTTTATCCACTCGCCTGATTGCTCCCAAACTTTCAACGAATACTTTTGAACCACCAAGGAAAAACATAAGGGGGTTAGCGATCCCAAAAACATAACCCCTTTTCGTTTAAATGCAATAATACCCCTTTCCCTTGCTTTTCTAAGCGGTGCATTTATGGGTTCATCATGTCGGCTGAGAATTTCTAATGCGAAAAGTTTTTTTCATGGAGCGCCTTTACGAAAAATTACTGAAGTGGTACGGGGTGCTGCGGTCATGTTCCCAATATAGTCACTTAATAAGCTGAACCAAAACTATGCTACCCAGCCATTTCGCCTTCTGGGAATTAAACCATTCGGGGAAATGAATTCAATGGCACAAGGTAACGGTACTCAATTGGAAAACAGTATTGTCCAGGTGAGTTTTTTAAGTACAGCCTGGGCGAAGCCGGGCTTTCCAGCTAGTTTTATGATAAAATGCAACAGCCTATTGGAGAAATAATAGAATTTGAAGTATCTTCTCATAATAATTTTTACTGTATTGTTGATTGTGCTTGATGCTGAAATTTAATTACTGCTGTAAATTCATGGATGTAATAAAAAATAAAAAACTCTTGAAAAAACAAATGCAGAGTTAAACAGTAGTTTTCTACATGCATGTAAATAAGGCATTGGATTTAGGTGTTCTATGATAATATATAAAATTGGTGTTTTACTTTTGTTTCCATAAATTATAGCAAGTTTCTATTTTTTTTTTGTTGAACTGCTATGTGTTATAACAGAATTGTTCAAACAAAACACTGTTGAAAAAGTTTTTGGTGTCATTTTACTTGTCATTTATCGTGCCATTGCAGTAATGAAAATTTTCAAGCCACGCCCCCAGGCATTAGACGGTTTTTACAGCAACAAATAAGTGGGGGGCGATGAGTATTCAAAGGGGGAAAATTAAGTAGAAGTTGCTGGATATTCAAGCACAAGGCACAAGGCAGCCATTGAAAAGGTAAAATAAAACAATAACAAAGTTTTCAAACTTTCATTTATTTTTTTAAATTTTAACTGTCAACTTTCTTAATTTTTCCAGATTCCAATTTAAAAATGAAAACATGTACTCCTGTTTTTAAATGTACGTCAATGATCTTAGTTTATTACTGTATTTCACTTCTTTGTTCTTAAAAAAATTTGTGAAAAATGTACATTTTAATTTTTGACCGGATAAAACTGCTTTGGTTGTTTTTATATACGGTAATAAAATTGTTTAAAATAATAAAACTGCTTTATTATTTACACTTTACTTCAAATTAAAATTAGGCATACAATGAAAATTAAAAGGGGGCGATAGGTGTTAGTGAACCTCCAGAAAGGGGAGATGGGCCACCAAAGGTTGGGAACCACTGGATAGTCTAGTCTGTTCCATCACGCAACACGGCATAGCTTGGATGTTCTTAGAGTTTGCCATATTTCATGGTTAGTTGCAGCGCATTTGTGAACGCAAACAAGTGTTTGCAAAAAAGCATTTGCAAAACCGCACTTATCAAATTAATTGGTTGTGCTTTAATCTACGAGTAAAATAAAAATTTCTTTGAAATAAGCTTCTCACGCCATTGTTTGATTACAATGGCGACCTCTACGAAAATAATTGGCGTACCAATAATTTTTTCGAGAATTTTGTCCCATTATATTAAGAAATAATAATAGCACAATTCATTTTAAAGTTATGTCCGAATAATCCTGTAAGAATTCTTTATTTCATATAGTTTTGTCGAGTATGATGACGACTTTTATGCTAAAATATTTGCTCGAATAAATGCCCAACCATCATATAGCCTAGTTGCTCAAGAAATCACAAACGCCGTGATCATCAATTTTGCAAGTACGTTTACTTTAAAAAGGAAATACGTTTCTAAGTTCCAAAATTTGCTTTATTATCATCGATTCAACATACAAAATGCAAACAGGGTAACGCTCACGCTGTCAATTGCGTTCCAAGATAGAAAATGCGTGAAACAAATTGATGAAAGGATGAAACTATACAAAAATCCTATTAGTTTTATTAATTTGTCTTCATTATTTACATGTTTTTTACCAGTAACCGATGGCAAACACCGATATATCTTTTTTGATGATGCGGGGTATTTATTTCATGCATTTTCTCGTACTGAATATTTAATGAGTCGAGTTTTCGTTTTAGGTGATCAATCTCGAAAGATGGCATTTCAATTATAGGTTCCAAAAAACCCGACCAAACCACTTTTGAAAAGCAACTAATCGTCCTAAACCATGAGGCAGACTAAAGTGGCACTAATTTATTTCGGAGACATTAAGTGCCCCTTATGAAACACTGAGCCATCACTTTAAATTGGTTTAATATCCGAAATTGAGATAATAAGTTAGCGTAAGTTTACCGAAATGTCAAGTATCATAACTATATCAAGATAATAAAACGCAATAGCATAGTTGTACGATTCTGAACTTTTTTTAAGCATAGAACTACGCCTGAGGCTGCATTTTGTAAATGTCGACATTATCAGGAATTTTAATAAATAACGTCGTCTTCAGAATTTTAATGAATGACGTCATCAACATCATCCAAAAAATTCAAATACATGTACTGTACGAGGTCTCATAAAATCAATCGATGAAATGCCAATAGCAAATTTCAATAACATAATTTAGAAGATTCTTAGTTGTTATTATGGAAATGTAATTATGCTTCATTGATGAAGCATGTACATGTATGACGAACGACGAACGACAGTATAGCGTTTTGGATTTCGAAATATAAAAAAACCATTGTCAAAAAATAAAAATTTCGCCCCCACACATCGACAATCGATCATAAAATTAGCTTTCAGTACGGTTGTCCTTATTTCTACATTAACAATATTAAAAATCCATAATTATCAGGAATTTTTTCAATTTCAAAAACGAGTTAGCGTACGTTGTAACCAATAGCAACTTTATGTGTAAACCGTTGCATAATTTACTGCGGTTGATTATACTATACATCATTGATTTTTTAATCGGTACGTTTGCTAAATTGGCAATGTCGGCATTCGGCAATTTTTCCTGATGTTTCGAGCGGCTACTTCTCATTATATGTTTCGAAGAAATGCAAACTGCAAGTACGTACACTAATGGTAGATTCAGCGAGCAAATATTTTTAAACTACATGTATGTACTCGGTATATGTACTTTTAATTCAATGATGGAAAGGTCATTATTTGCAATAATAATGACTTCTACTAAAATTAAAAAGCTTAGTCATTTTGCAGTAGCCTAATAAGCGCTTTAGATAGTCCGGCCAAACATGCTGCATATTGCGCAATACTTCTCAAAGTTTGAAACAACATGTTAGAAAATAAAAAAAAATCATTTTTATCGAAATATTCGAATAAGATGAAAAGAATTTCTTGAAAACAAAATGATCCATACTTGTTATTTGTCGGCAGTAAATAGCAACCAAGTCGAGCATTAAAAGTGAATTGAAGGGAATTAGCAATCCATCAAAATGTACTCCTTAATCCCTCAGTGGCTTACCGAGAAGCCGAATTTAATTAAGCAATTATCTTTCTCAAATTAGTCCAGCAATGAAGAAAAGATTAAAGCTGATCACAAGCCTTAGCAAGTTAGCAGGCTTGTTCTTGGAGCACATCCTTCAAGATATGAATAGTCGAATGCCATTTGAGCACGTGCTCCAAGAAAGATCAAATCCTCTTTCTCGGTAAAACGTGATGAACAAGAGCAAGCAAACTATTGTCGGCTAACTAAGTAGCTGAAGAGCTTCATTCATTAACTTTAGAAGGACAGTTTTTCCAAGAATATTTTAGGAAAATAATTCGTTTCCCATGAACAGATTACTTTTAATCTTCGGAAAGTCCAATTCAATTCAGTTCAACTCAGTACCCTACAGCAAGCAGCAACTACGCGTAAATGCCATATGGTAGAAGGGGGGAGACTAAGAAAATAGGTGTCTACTGTGTAACACCATTTTTAAAAGGAATTTACAGTACAATTGTATAAAACTGGGAATTTTATTCACGTGATGTTTATAAAAGTAAACATAACCCGATAGCGTGATGCTGGAAAATTAACAAATCATTATTTATTGTTTTTTTCCATTTTCCACCAAAGTAAATATTTGTCCCATGGTCACGTGTTGAATTGCCTCTCACAAATGCTATCATTAGTTAATTTGGCGATGATATAAACGCTGTGTTACGTGACTTATTCGAATAAACATAGCGATGCAATATTAATCCATCATTAAATCCAATAATAGCCACGTGTCGTACACAATTCGCGCTAAAACGCGAGTAATGTCAATTAAAAAAAAATACATACATGTTCCTGTCTCTGGAGACCCCAGTTTAAAAAGCGGGAAAAATCGATGAATATTCTGCTTCTGTAGATTAAAGAGGACGCTGAATTACTATAAATTTTCGGCAACCGAGATAGCGTTTTAAGACACGCAAGAATTGGTAAATAATAAGGCATTTCGAATATAAAAAATGACATTTTTTAAAACTTTGAATCGTTTTTTGTGTTGAAGTTAATTTGACAAGAAATGCGTTTTTTATCGATATTGGGATTCTTTACTGTATGTAGTGTTTGAATTTAGTTAATCGTATTAGATGCATTAATCCTCCTGTCTTTTCGTTCAATTTTTTCAGAGACATAATTTATCATATGGGATTACGGTGAATTTAGTTTTAGGCATATAACGAAATTTGTATTTTTATATTAAAACACTAAATTTGTTCATGCATTAATGACGTCTTCGCCAAACGTTATTTAAAATCATTATTTTGAATTCATAAGTTGATGAGTATAAGCATTTTTACCAGGAATTTTAACTGCTCAGAATGATTAGATGTTAACAAAGTTGACATTTTTTAGTCACAACAAATTTCTGGATATAACTTTTTTTTGCTTAAAAACTAGTTCGGAAACTGTGATTATAATGTGACTGCATCAATATCTCATTCCAAAAGAGAAATGATTTGAAACGTTGGTTGCAAAATTAATGTCGTGCAAAATAAGATATTTTTCGATCTCAAAAAAACTTACTGTATTTCCCCATAGGAAAGATAGGATAGGCCTCAACTAACATAGCCTCAAAAACGTAGCCTAAACTAGAAACTTATTAAAAAAAACAGATCTTAACGAGGATACGGCGATTAAAAGTGACTGCTACACTAAATTCGGATAACTCGCATATTACAGTCCATCATCGTCAAAAAAGACTTTCTCTGCATGGTCTTATTGGACTTGGACCAGATTTCGAAATAGAATCTGTCAATAAAGTCGATAACAGGAGAGATAAACGTGCTCAGGGACTTACATTCAATGGCATGTTTGATATTTCTGCATACGTAATTAAGTAAACATGTTAAGACGCAAGAGGCGCTCTTAGAATATCAATATGAACCGACTGCACAAACGGAGAAAAGATTTCCTGAAAGAATTTCAGATAACGTCCATAAAAACTGACTGTTAAATAACCGATAAACTAGCAATTTTTTTTGTTGCTCTGACTGAATTATGATCATCTTTGTGCAAATGCTAAATTTATTTTCCGAGCAAAAATCTGACAAAAAGTGTGCAACTTCAAGGCCATTATCTACAAGAAGTCAAACCATCTTCAAAAATACTTTAACAGATTACCAAACAATTTTACAGCTGACATAAAGAATGTTTAATGCTAAATCCAGAATAATATGTTTGATAAAGATCCAATCAGCACCATTTCCTATGTTAACTTGTGCGCAATATCTTAAGAATGATGTTCATAGTGGATGAAAATGCAAACTTCTACCATGCTTATGGCTATAACTGGTGCTAAACGTCTGCGATGGCTAATCACTTGATAATCACCCATCACTTGAGCTATGGGTGGGAGCACATTGAGACTTTTAAATTAAGAAATTTACTTACCGACCACTGGCGCCACCCAGCGGGCTATCAAGT
>JAQGAO010004488.1:0-15073 GCA_034697705.1 Ommatoiulus sabulosus
ATCATTTAGCCCGCTGGGTGGCGCCAGTGGTCGGTAAGTACCTTTCTTAATTAATACGTTGCAGCGTGCTCTCACCCTATCACTTTATCTCTCTTAAATTAATGTGCACAGCAAGCCCTATATACGGTACGTGACTTGTTACACATGTATAGTATACGATCTTTAAATGAGATGAGCTGAGGTGCGACGAACGATGACGGGGTTATAGGCAAACGTATTCTGGAAAATTAGAGAAACTCGGAAACTTATTTTCGATAGAACAATGAAATAAGCGAGCCTTTTCTTAGATTTCTATAATCTGTCGGATGCTTTTGTATACCGGGGTGAAACGATCAACTATCGCGGAGTGATAGGCAAACATCGTTGTCCGAAGTATTTTAGTAACTCGGAAACTACTTTAGATAGGTCTCTGAGTGAAGTAATTAAGCCAACCCTTTCATATTTTACAGACTATATATGTAGAATAACACAGACGATATAGGAAAAATGTTTTTTTCGGAAGTATTATGGCTTAGACATCCCGTTTATTTTGTTTATTCAACGTGAAAATATTAAAGTTGTTTATAGCGACATTTTACACAAATTCTAGCGCCATCTACAGTATGACGCAATTTGCACTACTCCGATATACACTGTACAGTATAGGTATACGTGATATTTCCCACCACAACACGCTCTCCAAATGGAGTTTTGGAAGAAAAATCACATCAGAGCCATACTAGAAATTGATTTATAAATATTGATATTGCAGAAACATACAGTATCTTCCCATTGATTTTTTTCATCGTATTTATTTTCACCCTTTTTTCATCGGAAAGTATATATTTTAAAAATTTTATTGTAACTCTATACAAGTATACCCGGTCCATAAATCGTTTTTGGCCTTATTTTCAATGAGGCGAATATGCAAAAAAAGGCCCGTTTTCCTTATAGGACGCGATTAATAACATATCTTTTCCCACGCTAGAGCACGCTTTTATCTGAGCGGACTTATATTTCGCAAAAAAAGAAGTATACCCGTGTTATGCGCCGAAATGTTATTGCGAAATTGTTATGATTTTTCCTATTCTTTCTCACAGAATATCTTGGCTGAGGCCATTTGGCGACATTTGTCATGTCCGTTGTTGTTTTTTTTTTTGTCTTCGGTTATTTTTTTTTTAAGTTTTTCGAAAACCGCAGTCATTCAAAGGAAAAGCGCTTAAAAAACCAGGCACATTTATTTCCTACGTAATCTCCCCGAAAAATCTGTATTTTTTAAAACTCTGGCTACTGCAACTCCGTGCTGCTGCTGCTACTCCTAATACCTTTTTTACTCAAAAAACCGTAATTAGCGCGGGAATCTGATACGAATGTATAAATACACGAAAAGCGATTTTAGGACGACATCCTCCTAAAAAAAAAACTGAAAAAAGCGGCTGTTTTCGCTCCTATTTTAACCGTTTTCGAAAAATCTGGGCGTTCAGGGTGCCATTGCATTTTCTGGATGAAAAATACAGCTGTAGTCGAAACGCGCTCTGTAAAATTTAAATATACATGTATACGTGTATGCGTATATTGTGTCAAAACATGAATGGCACTTGAAACACTTGTCTTACAATATTTCATATTTCTTGTAAAAATAATAAAATTAGCTATAGACCACTGGATGTCGACCAGTTTGCAGAAAATATAAATATAACGCGATTTTAAGCCGGCCATACACGAGGAAAGTTACATCTGGAAATACGGCATGTACAAAAAGTTCTGTTTTTTAGAATTTGAATTACGAGAAATTAAATGTTTTAATTTGTCAATTATAAAAACATAAATGAAGTCTAATTACTTCCAGTTCGAAATTTTACTTTTTAAAAGCCATGGTTATAGTAAAATGCTCAGAAATATGCGCTTGACTTTTCGGACATGTCCGCCAAAATTGCCAAGTTTCCAGATATAACTTTCCCCATGTATGGCCGGCGTGAAGGCCACTTTTAAAAACTTTCCTAAATCCAGCAACTCGGATATATAGAAATTGTGAATTTCACATTTTAAAATCCGCATCAATATTAGATTAATTAAAAACCTTATTGGAATTAGAAAAAGCGCCATTCTATAGTAATCAAAACATGCAGCGAGGACAATTTAAAAATGTAAAATTCACAATTCCTATAGAAATGTACCTTCGTTCATTTTAGACAAAATACAATAAATTATTGGAAATATTTAACGTTATGCCTAAACACTCCAAAGACGTAACACAGAATATAAATTATAGGAAGTACTTAATTTGAATAATTTCATTTGAAACTCGAACTCGCATTGATTTTCGAATAACGTCGCGGTGGCTTTCCCTTTCAAAGGTCCTCTGATCAACCCTCTATACATGTACATGAATGTATATTTATCCTACAATTATTTAGATGTCTGTTTGTCCATCCTCTCGGGATTTTTTTGCGTGTCGCTTTAAAGTGACCAGTTAAAACGGACCCGACTCGTGAAAAGGAGTTAGGGTGGGGGACTGAGAGTGCTCGAGTTGCCTGTCACAGTCAGGTTGTCTCTCAGCCAACGTTTCCAAGGTGGAAATTTGTGAATGGCGCGAGTTTAGGGGTGGCGAACCCCCTAAAGTCCGTCCCCCCCCCCCTCCTTAAGTTGCCTCCTGACCGTTGCGTTTTTATGGCCCATCGTTAGCCCCTTATTAGAGTGACGAATGGCCTTAGATAACACCTGGAATGTTTCCTATGGCTACTGTTGTTACAGGTAGCCAGTGGTTTCTTTCTGATCCCATGCACTAAGGGGCCCCCCCCCCTCAGCAAGGGGAAGTGTCCCACTGCTGCTTTTGCTACTTGTATATCATCAGGAAAAAACGAAATGTAATGCTTGAAACTAAAATCATGTGAAATAAATGCAATTTTTAACAGTAGGCTACAGCATTTTCCAAAATTATAATGTATGGATTTTATTTAGCAAATGAAATTCCAAAAGTTTTGACGTTTTCAACTATATTTCTTTTCCTTCTCTAGATAAAACACCAAATTTTGTGTTTTGATTTGGAAATTACACAAAAAACTAACCTGCGATGCCACCATAGCAGCGACTTAAATAAACTAGATTTTAAAAGTATTGTTATTTTTTATCATTTTTTTTTCAAATTGTATTGCAATTTCAATACCGGGAATTATTATTATTGTTTTGTTTTGTAAAGGACAGGAATGAAATATCTTGGAATGTCGCTTGAAAAAATTGTTAAAAATGATGTATGCACAAGTGGTAGATTTGTGAAAAATATGCAAAGTGGTTAAGGTTTGAAAAATTTACAAGTGGTTGAAAAGATCTATACCTGCTATTTGAATATTCACCTGAGTTTTGCATGCACTCGTACTGCAGTTTAGCTGCAATACGGACATGCAGTATTGTAACTATTGTTACAGTATAAACTTCGTATTATTGGACGTTAACTTGATGTAGCAAAATTATGATTGAACTTTTTTTTTCAAAAAAATTGCAAAAGTGCAATTCGCCGCAGCAATCTCCCCACATGCAGTGCAAATAAGGCGCGATCAAAGACTGGTCACGTCATGTCCAGTTATTGGGGCACCGGTTTTTTTTAAGGGGATTCTGGCTGCATTAGTAGCTACTTATTGAACGTTATATAGGTGTGGACTCCTAATGGACTCGTGGTGCAATTTCGCTGACCAATGGCCGAGTGTCCGGTGAAACCTTAGGGGCAACAGGATCGTTTTCCCCCTAAGGATTTTCCCAGGCTCGCAAGGTGCATGTTTCAATTTCGGACATGGCAGTTTTATGCTCTGGCGGCACTTAACCCCCTCTTGACGGCGCGCATAAATCTAACGAGCAGTTAAGTGAGTCGTTGCTGCACTTTTTAGGGACTATCGATTGAAAAAATACGACCAACGATGTCCAAGTTATGGTTGGGAAATCGTGCTTGTTTGTCTTCATTTATTTCGGCTATATGTACACGGAATCTCGTAAACTACTTGAGACTGGTTAAAGATGTAGGCTATGCGTTTCTTCGTCTGTTCTGTTCACTGAAAAATCCCAATCGGGACAATTTCTGTTGAAATTGGAAAAGCCTAAAACTGTCGTCGAAATTTTTTACGAGACTGTTTTAGGCATACAATTAAACGGATAAAAGTACTTTTCTAATAAACTTCAAATTAATTTTAAAAATGTTATATTCCCAACTAATGTTTATTGTCATTCCATTCATCATATGGAAAAATAAATAATCGAACATATTTAATTTTATTCCAAGAACTGTCTTCCGGCGGGTTTATTGAAATTTAATTTACAGTTATTTTTTTATGTATAGATAACTTATATGAAAATTATTAGGAATTGCGAGTTTCACGTCTTCTGCCTAATTCCTACGCGTTAATTTTTGATGACTTAAAACTAAAATTTTAAGCAGCAGTTACAATTAATTTATCTTTTAGTCAATATCAAATTAATTCTTTGGAAACTGTGATTAACATTCCAAAAATTGTGCGTTAACATTTTGTAATTACAATGCATTGCACCCTTAATGATTTCGGTTTTCCAACAGTAAACTTGATTTTTTATTCTGTAAATTTGATCCTATTAAATTACTATAATCGCCTGAATAAATTAACAATTGGTCAATTGTACACAAACTTATAATCATATCTCCGCATTTTTTCTTCTTCTTCTGGAAAAACAACTTGCAGACATTTTGTCTTATTAAGGAATTACGCAGTTAAACAAGTCCGCTTAATTAAGTAATTGTCGATTTAATTAATAAGTCTGATACAATCGTCCATGAAATTTCCTCCGCAAATGACTATGCTGCAAGTGTGAAAAATTAGATTTTTCATTGGAAGGCTTTTGTTGCGCGTGTTTTCAGCTGGACTCTCATTTCAATTGGACGTTTTTATCAAAATATATAACCGAGCGTGTAATTTCACTTTCACGATAAAGCTTTTTTATTGTATTATGACTATTATTTCAGCTAAACCAGTCCGCGTATATGCAATTGGCGTATAGCTTTAAACGGTTTTTTTGGTCAGTTTTTTTTTCTATTGTTTCGTTTTATGAAAATTCACTAGTGAAAAGTTGAAAACGTTTGACCTTTTCCGCCCCGTCACGTCCTCGCGCAGGAGCCATATAACGTGGAAAGTGCTTAAAAACGGCCCCAGGGGGAGCCAGCGTTATACGGGAGCCGCATTATCGGGTTGACACATCTAGGCCCTATGGGACACCAACAATAAAAACATCGTCGCTCGTACCTATCATCTCTTAAAAATCGAAATAAAACACAAAGTCATCGTAAACTAATTCGCCCAAATTGTCCCAATAAACGCGTCTCGACCGCGTATTTATTGCATGCAAATCGTCGGGCGTCGACTGCAGCGCCACCAGCTGTGGAACTTAAACGTTGCGCTGAAGTACGCAGGTAAACGCAGAAGCATCCTGAATTTCCTTCCTTCTGTCTTATGCAAATATACCATTAAAAAAGAGAAAATTTAATTGGAAGATTTATGCATTTTGAATATATGTATTCCTGTATTACATTTGAATATATGTATGACATAAATTGCAGCAATGCGGAGCAAAGTGTCGTTCTATACTATATTTCAGACTGATTTATCGATCACTATGCACGTTTACTCAATTTTTAAGATAAAATTATAAAATATGACGATTCTACTATTTCCTTAAATAAATATTATTTATTGGAGCAATGCATTTTTCAGCTTAAAAATATCGTCCTGAATGTTTTCTCCGATGCTTCGTTCAAAATACACCTACAAGTATTCATGCATATTTACCATTAACATATGAAAAATATATAATTTTTTAAACATTATATATTTTTAATTATATTTCGCTCGTTGGAATACATTTGAAATTTTACCCCATGCACGGTATTTTAAGATCTGCATGAGTTAACTGCAGCAAATTCCCGATTTTTCCCATCACAGGTATACGGTATTCGTGTCCCTCCTATTTCCCAAGTCGTTTCCGAGATTTACTCCGACTTTATTTTGACCTGAAGCACCTATAGAAACACGAACAGAGTGAGGCTGACCAAAGATTCGGTGACGGCGCTTCGACCAAGACCTCTAGCCTATTAAGACAATTCGTCCGATAATAATAATTGGCAGTAATCATCATTTTTGACAAGCGTTTAAATCGAAACGAACCGGTCGTTCATTAGCGCATTTTTTTCCCATCTTCATCCTAAATTTGCATCGCATCTTAAATCAATCTTCCTTTCATCGATTTCCGAATTCGGTCCTTGGATGGCTTTTCGGTCTCTCATTAATTGGGTCGTTCGTCCTGTAATGACGCTCGGGCTGCGCGCCTCCGTCATTAAAAAAACCAGCGATTTCATAAATTGTCCACATAATCTGGAAGATATAATTGAGACGCACGGCGCGGACAAGCGCCGATATCGTTGTTTACACTATCTTCCAAGTCCTGAAAGTCCATCAGTAATTTATGGAATCAATTTTGGCGCTTAAATATGCGAGAGAGCGTCCTCTGTGGACGGCTACGGAGTTAAAATGCAGAGCAAAAACAGGTGATAGGCGCTAATGATATCCCGTCGTTATAACGCAGCGAAATGAGCGGAGCAGCAGCTCCGAACGTTAATTTAGATGAGAAAGTTGACGTAACACTCAATTCACTGATAAATGTGTCCGTGGGAAAACGATGGACGCATAATGAATGAGTGTCCGGTGATGTGATGTGGGTCTGGGACCTACCAGAACGCAAAAACGACGAGTTTGTCTGTCGTTCGGCCCTCCGGTGATCACATTGCGAAGCTGAGATTGACGCGTGCAGAGTCGCTGGAAAGATCAAGATTCGTGGTTTTGCAATAATTAATCCGCTTCGAGATCGGAGCATATGGAAAGTGAGAATCTGGGCTTAAATGGAGTTTCCGTGGTGGCGCCATCTAGCGACTACGTTTGCCGACCGAAAACGGAACGTCTGCGCTCAGCCTGCCGCGTATACTTGACAAGATTGGAGACGGAAACTGGCTTTTAAAATTGCCACTGGAGGCGCGACGTACGTTTGCTCGATTAATTGCACCCGTATCCGCCCCCGAACGACCCTCCACCTGGCGAATTCTTTCGAAAATAAATGCTGCGTCGATGTTTTATGGGAAATCAAAACATTAAATAATTTTTTTTTGTAGATTTTGGCAAGGGTTGGGACGATATTTGAAGGCAAAACGAGAAATTTATGAATATTACCTTAATATACAGAAACGTTGATGTCAATTTCCCTCTACGTTAATCAAAGATAGTTGGATTTACGTGAAATGGCGTATTTCACTTTCATTTTTTGTGTGGATATTTTTCAAATTTGTTTATTTTATGTGTGCAATAAACGATGAAATATATAATTTTTTGACTTTTAGAGGAAAGCGACATTCGCATTTCTACGATGGATAACTCACGACTAAATATTTTTCTATTTTTTTTTTCAAATACTTGAGATCATTTTTCCATTATTAGTTTGAAAAAGCTGGATGCGTTTTTTAGGGATGGCAACTGATCTGCACGTCAATCAGCGCCTCAACCTTTATGGCCATAACCAGCGTTGGGTGTCATAACTTTTGTGTCACCACATAACCAAACAACCAGTAGCCACTCCCCCCACACCTCCCGAAGTTGCTGGGGGGATGAAGAGGACATTTGTTACGAAATAACTTTTCGGACGACGATATTATTCAGCGCGCGGATCCGAAGGCTAGTTCCCACGTTTTCGAGTGGTCAGTCTTTGGCCGCTGGCCACTATAGCTTATCTGCCGTCCAGATCTCCGATCGGAGCGACACCGCCACTACAGGGGTGCCCGGAGCGCGCGCCGCCGACGCCGCCGCCGATGACCGTCGTAAAGAGAGGAGACCAGTGGTCAAGGGGGGCTCCATTTGCACCCCTCCCTGCAGGGGGTCGTGTAAATAACGGCTGAGCGCAACGGTATCGAGAACGACTGAGTCGAGGGTGTGACGAGCCCCAGGGAAATGACAAACGACCATTTTTTTTTTTTTGGGGGGTATGCTTTTTGGCCACCCTGTCCCCTTCTTCGTGTCCAACGAAGACCCAAGAGTGTGTTTTTCTGGCTGCTTCTGTAGTTTTTCTGGTTTTGGCCATTTTTTGTTGTTGTTGTTGCAACGATTGATCCGTTGCCTGTTCTGGAAGGAGAAACATGCGTTTTTTTGACTGCAGGATCGATCGTCGATGGAAAATGCAATGCTGGGATTGGTTGAGTTTTTTTAACAAATATAAAAAAACAACCACGAAAACGATTGACAGAACGAAAATAACATTGAATAAGGTTTTTTTGGTCAGATTCTCGTTTCATTTGCAGGTGTCGCTTTTTGTATTGTACCAAAATTTTGGAATAGTTTTTGAAGAAACTACATGTAATTCAATTAGTTAGATAAAATTCAACAATTTGAGGACCTACAATCACAAACGTGGTTGCTCGATTTCGTAGGTAATGTCTGACCGAAAAGTATGGATAATGTAGATTTTTATCAGCATGGTGTTGTTCCTCTGAGAGTTACCAGTTAGTTACATGACAGTTTTTCTAACAGTGCCATCTAATGTATATATGACGAATTATGTGCGATAAGAATAGAATATCTTATACCACAAACATGGACTGAACATACATGTAGCGCCTATATATACAGATATTCAATTTTCTCACGCTTTTCACGTTTCTAAATACCAGTGCCATCTATGATGCATCGTGTGCGATTGGAAAATGATATCTTCGAACATTGCGTTTACAGTTATGCAATTTTGCAACTCTTATTTCCGTTTCTAAATTTCAGATTAGAATTTGAGATATAACAAATATGGCGCCTTTGGATATGCAATGTGACCAAACAAGAGCGCCATCTAAGATGATTTTTGCATGCGAAGCCCAATGTATTTTGTATTTTTATACCAAATATACCGCTTGTAAATCTACAATTTCGCCACGCTTTTAACGCTTCTAGATACCAACGCCATCTATGATGAATGCTGTGCGATTAACTGAATATCAAATATGGCACCTAAACAGAGCTGTGGAATTTTGTCACTTTTTTTAATATAGCCTGCAGCGCCATCTACGCAAGATTTTTTAAGAAACCAGGGTCGTAACGTGCGTTTGCGTGGGGGTCGATTTGGTAAGGGCAATCTTTGTATATTCGCCCTAAGGGGTGAAAGGGGTGTCGTGTGGCGTCCCCTGGCGTCGTCACGGGTGAGCGCTTGGCAGGCGCCGCCGGTCCTCTTTCGCCGCGCCACTTTTGGCATTTGTTTTATTCATGACTCGGGCTGATCCTCAAAGGTCAGCGATGATTTCTTTCAAAAATATTGCATATAAGGGACAAAAAGCAGTTTTCTTCCAGCATTTCCATTTGTTGGACATAAAAAGGCTCACACTTATAACACATAGCTAGCTAATGATGGCGCCCCTAAGTCATCATAAAGCTCGCTTACGTATGAAAAAATGTCGTTCGTGAAATATATAGAATTTTTGCGACGTCCTCTATGCCATTTTTTTGAATTTAGGCTGGTGTCTTACGACCAATTTACGCGTTTTTGGCATGAAAAAAAAAACCCAGCTGATTTATTGGAAATGGTTTGGGCTTGAAACCTCGTATGATTTCGAGCCCTTAAAACGGTGTAGGTGGCGCTGCTCGTGTCTGTTATATGTACAGAGTGTCCACCATGAGACTTAACATTCTTCAGCATGTTGGTCTTGTGGTGGGCACCCTGTATTTATTAGATTTGTTAATAAGAAAACGATGGATCACATGGGTGAGGATTTTGCATTTTTGGGGATTCCATGGCCGGGTATATACTGTATAATAATACGACAATGCGATTTTAAGACTATAAAAATGAGCATCGCTGCTTAAATATGATGAAGCTATACGTGATTTATCTTTAATAACGCAAAATGTGCTTTTCCAGTTTCGTGTTGTATGCGTGTTATCATTTCGGTCGTGATATTATGAAGTTGACAAAAATATCTGTTGTGATGCAACTTGATAAACACGGATTATAATCCATACTGTACAGTAAATTTGCCATAAATCACGTTCAGTTTATTAAGCCTAAGTGCGGAGCTTTAAAAAAAATCTTGGCATAAACACCGCGTGTATAAGAAATGCGTTTGACTGAGTATCATCGTAGCTGTACGTCTTGCCAACATGATGCTTTAAAAAAAAAGAGTTTTCAATTTCCCCATTATTGAAAAATGGGAGTACTTCTAAGCTCTGTTAATGAAAATTACACAACGAAATGACGCGTGACAGTTTTCTGAAGACAGAAACATACAGCACTCAGTGTTTTGAGACAGATTTTAGGAAGACAGAAGACAGTTTTGATGCATTGATTATATATAGTTTAAAAACATCGGTGACCTCGAGTGAATTTTTCAACCAATGAGCGTATCGATTTTGCACGCGTGACTTTACGATTGCCAAAATGTGATTCGCAAAGCACAATAATACGTAATACCAGCATGGTCACTCCGCGCGCATTCCTCATGTCCATCTTCGCAACGCCAACTTTCCGACTAACAAATGGATGATGCAAAATGCATGCGCATTATGCCTAATTCACAATTAATGCGTCGACGACCGGTGGCTATAGGTGCAATGCGAAATTTCTGACGTCATTTTGTCATCATCGACCTGTTGACATTGGCATCCACGACTTGGAAAAGAGCTCCAAGCCGTCTCTGCATATCATCAACAAGAGCTCCTCTCGTCTGCTACGCCGTGTCAAAAACTGGCGGTAAAATTCCAAAAAACGCGCCAAATTGAAAAAAATGCTGAACACACGGAGGATGGGGGGGGGGGGGGCCTCAAAACATCAACAATTTATTAATTTGTTATGGCGCTCTGGTTATACACTGATCAACACGTCGCTATCATTGTGGACCACTGTGGATTGCACGTCGATCATTGCTCAATTGTGGGACGTTTTCAAGATTGAGGAAAAACTGTCCACGACATTTAATAATCCGTCCTTCCGCCGTATCAAGTCAAGCGCTGCAGTCGACTTTTGGAAATGGGAACATGAAAAGAGCCGACACTGAGTGGCCATATTAGTATTACGTATACTGTGTTGCAAAGCTTCTCTTGTACATACTTTGCAAATTTTAAAATTGTGGGTATATTTCATGATGTTTGACGAATATTTTAAACGTTTCAATATATACGTGTTTCATACTTGTTTGGAATAAAAACTTTACATGGACATATTTGTTCACGTCATAATACTTACATGCAAGCATAAGGTTTATCACTTTTACAGTTACGGTATAAAAAGAGCATTGCTATAAAGGCACTCCTATACATACCATGTTCGGTATCAAATATACGTGAAACAACACTGTCATGGTAACTCCAGATCTTAAACCGGAAATTTTTTGAGATGTGTCACTTTTGAACCGAAGGTGCATCCAAACAGCATTGGTATACATGCAGTTATGTACCGAACACATACTGTACGTGTTTACATGTATTTCACACGACCAAACTCCACAAAGGAACAAACATGTAATCAGATCAAGACTGGCAGGTGTCTGGATTGCGGACGTTGCAACGTTGATTACCACGCGCACGCACGCGAACCGGAAATGCCTCGTCAATTTCATTCCGCCATCTTTGTTTTTTTTTTCTTCGCTAAATTAATTCCTGGCACTTGACCCCGTCCACGTGGCCATGCTTTCACATCTCCAGTGAGACAAAGCAGACACGAGAGGCTCGTGTTACGGCGTCGAACGGGACCCCTTTGTTGCGTGCCATCGTTGATCGCTGATCGTTCGATCACCTGCCAGCGGTTTCGGGGATTAGCGGACCCGTCACACGTCAAACCGATGTTCATCCGAGATTTGCCATTTTTTGTTTTTTGTTTTGCGTGGCTCGTGCATGCAGGTATCAAATTCAACGATATTAAAAAAAAAAGCAAAATTAAAAAAGGAATCAGAAGAAGGGGAGGCGGGGCGCGAACTCAGACCATGGCAGATGAATGTCGTTACTTTTAAGGCAGGTTTTTATTTCAAAGCCCACGCGCGTGCGTCTCCGCAGGTGATCGGCAGCACGTGCACCGCGTGCGTTCGGATATCCGATCGCCAGCGGAGTTATTTTCGGCCACCCTGTAACAATGACGCTCGTAAAAATGGCAGAAACTCAATGAACAAGTGGCACAGTTCAAAATACTTTCAATTTCTGGTTTAAAACGGTATCAAGTCGAACAAAATGTGTTCTATATGTTCAGTAAAAAAGACCTCTTTTAACTTATACTTTCGGCTTAATGGCTGTATTGCCACTTTATTTTATCATGGATGCAATTAGAATGCATTAAAACTTGTTTAATCTTAAAATGAAAAAAAAAAAAAAATTAGCTATGTCCCTTCTGAAGCTTGGGTTTTCTTCGAACTGTTTTTATTCTGGAATTCACTCGCGTACCTTTTGTTTCAAACTTCTCTTAGGGGCCATCCATAAAGGACGTCCGGCAAAGAGAGGGAGGGGGATGGGGGATAGGGGTAGGAAATGTGAAAATGGGACACAGGCGGACGGGGAGGGAGGGGGGGGAGGGGTTCAAGGAAAGTGGACGTCCGGATGTCAACTTAATGTGCTTAAACTGCCATCAGTCTTAGATGATAAATTGATTGCATTAATTTTATTTTCTTGCTAGTCAATTCATAGGCAACTTTGCTGATTTAATTTTGTTTTGTCTGCATGTTTTAATTACAATAATAATATTCTGTAGCTCTGTGGCTCACTAATGGTAATATTTTCAATGTAAAAATGTATAAAGAACATATTAAAAATTGCTTATGTAATCAACAAGCTGTTTTCAAAATTGGACGGGACATGTTGGGGGAGGAAGGGGGGGGGGGGATACTAAACAGGACAAGGGCTGGATGATCTCTTATAGTGTATACTTATGCCACGATATGCTAACGTGTCCCAATCAAATGAAATCAACGGTGAAACAATAGGGGTGCTCAAACTAAAGCCTTGCAAATCACGTTTTGGCAGTCGCAAAGTCACGTGCAAAAAAGGAATAGCGTTCATTGGTTTGTATACTGTATATATAGCGATAACCTCGAGTGATTTTCTTCAACCAATGAGCGTGTCGATTGTGCACATTAAGCGACTCCACAACTGCTAAACTGCGATTCACATGGCTTCTATCTGAGTACCCCTACCTTGTCCACATCGATACATTATTATTTGAATGTTGAATCGAATAACGAATACGATGCTATTCCAAAGACGCCATGTATTTTGTACATTTTTTCGACGAGGCATATGCACCCAAAAACCCATGTGGACCTCGCAAATCTCTCCGGAAAGTACACGAGAGCATCCCTCAAATCGGCAGCCCTCGTAAATCACGTCGATATTTCCGAATTAAATAAACACCATCTATTTTTGAGGGTTTCCCCCCTCGATTTCTTCCCGAAAAATGTACGCGCGGCGTGTTCAACCCTCCTCTCGCAAATTGCGCCGATTTCTCATCAGTCTGTGGGAAGAAACGAGAATCGTAGCTGTTCTTCAAACGCTCCTGCACTGTTTATTTAGTCCTCTGTCACGGTGTCAAACAAACTCATCCCGTTACATTCGTTTTCCTCCTTTTTCAACCAAGTTTCTTGAGAGTGCCGAACGAAGAGTTTGCGGAGTGTTATATGACCGCCATTATTACCGACGTTTATTAGCGAGGCGTGGCCTACGCCCCGTTGCGGATGCGTAGTTTAGCATAAAACTGCGACTAAAACTGATTAATCGACGCGTTTTCTGCCGCAAAAGGGCGCCGCCTATTGGCGACGGTTCAAGAACGGCGTCGTTGCGGTGCCCGAAAATTGCACATTCGTATAATCCGAAGCACCCATGGCTGCATCGTTTGTTTTATTTCCTGTGAGTTGGAATAAGGGCAAAATCCGATTTACGAACTTATAAGTGGGGCACTCGGACATGCATGCAGCTACAGTATATACACTCTAAAAAAAAAAGGTATGCCAAATAGAACCTTTTGAGGCTCTTACCCTTGCAACACCAGGAGAACCTTTTTAGATTTCGAAGAACCCCAAAAAAGTTTCTCTTTCAAGAACCTTCTAAAAGGTTACAAATTACCAAATAAGGTTCTATACACCGAACCCTTTTAAAGGTTCCAAATACACAAATAGGGTTCAATACACTGAACCGTTTTAAAGGTTCTTTATAAATTGAAAAGGTTCAATACGATCCTTTTAAGGTTGATTTTTTAAAGGCAGTTCTTTTTCGAATACATGTATACATGCATTTCAGTTCACGAAATCCTGATCAGTATCATCCATTCCGAAGTACATGTAGCTATACGTGATTGCTATATGTTTTCATCGTGAAAACGAAGCTGCTACAAGTATAACCCAGCAATTTGAACTAAAACGTTCACATTTTGGAACAAACCTAAAAATACAAGAAACGTCTCGGTTAGTTAATTAAAACAAGAATATGCAAGTGGTTGCATGTGTTCGTCCTGAAAATCTTGTCCTATTTAGATGTACAAATACTATGGCATAGAGTGAAAATTGATGTATTTGGGCACAATAATTTGATCTATAACCAAACCTAGCCTGACCTATAACCTACACTTGTAAAACGTTCAAATTACAGTCCCAAAACATTTCAGTTTTTTACTGTGAGCAGTTGTACAAACATAAACAAAACTAAACATTATCAGGACGTACGATAGCAGCTATTCAATCGAATAGCAATTCGTTTTCACAACGAAAACATTGCAATGGAGTAAACTGAAATGATCCACAAAAATTACCATTGATTTTATTTTCGAAATACAACTTCCTTGATCCAACATGTATAGTTATACGCATAAAAAGAAACTGTGCGCAACACTGAGAGTTTTTGGTTTTGGAATGCAGCTTTCACGTGGTGTGACATTCCTGATGAGGTTCCTCCAACAACCTTTAGAACTACCGTACTATATAGTATATATGGAACCTTCCTTGAAAGCCAGTAAGGGATCATCCATAAAGGATGTCCTGTATTTTTCCGGGTTTTTAGACCCCCCCTCCCCCCTGTCCGCCACTGTCCGG
>JAQGAO010004489.1:0-15072 GCA_034697705.1 Ommatoiulus sabulosus
GTGTTGGAGTTTTAATTTGATGGCTAACCAGTTATTATGTTCTGAAATTATCTCTATGTTTCCGAACTTCTGCTTGTAGATTACCATTTTAACTAAATTCTAACGTCTTATTGTGTTGTTTTTTTCTTTTTTTAGGTAAGATCCATTATTTGATTCATTTGTGTTATGCTTTTGTCTGCTCATCATGGTAAGTTAATTTTAAGTTTTTATACGTTGTTTTTAGACATGTGTAATATTATTTTTCAAGTGAAGCAATAAATTTTTACCCTTATACAGGGTGATTTTTAAAGTCAGTATCCAACGAAAAAAATTATATCTTTATTATGGTAAGAGATACGGTGATAATTCTTTCAGATATCCCGTAAAGTCGACCAAGGGGTATTCGAAATGATCATTATCTGCCAGTGTGGTTGTCTTAACACATGGTTATGTTCCACAATTGTAGCTGGTCTACAGTAGCATTTTTTGCAGTTTACAAAGCTATGGTGCCGTGTCATGCAGATTCCGACTGCACATTGTATGGTCACAGTGGTCACTCGTGGAGAAAAAACAGTTCATCTCGCTTATGTTTGTTTTGAAAAATATGAAACCAACGTTATTACATTAATTAGGCATCGCCCTACAACTTTCTAATTTACACTAGGATTTTATCTGCAGCAGTTTCTGAGATATATGCAAAACACTCGGAATTTGAAAATGGATGACCTTGAACGCGGCATTCTAGATCACATGGAATATGGTTTCCGGATAGCCCGTGGTCGACTTTAAGAGATATCTCAAAGAGTTATCACCCTATCTATTACCATATTAAAGATACAATTTTTTTCGTTGGATACTGACCTTGCAAATCGCCCTGTATATATCAATAGACTGATGCATAATTTAAATATTTTAAAGATGTCGTGGACGCATTTTCATGGAAACGTGTCCCTTTTTCAATGTTAGGAACTAAATGATAGAAAATGATTTCATGTGGTAAGCACATTTGTCAGAATATGAAACTTGCTTTATCTTTATTACCGAAAATCACCTCACGCCGAAAATCCTAGTGTAGATTTCACATGTCTAAAAAACTTTCAAATCTTACCTTTGAGCATTTGTAATTATTTAGGGTGCCAAGCTAACAAGCGGTCCACAAAATAAAGATTAATACAACATAAACGGAAAAACACAACTCTTAAATTATAAAACTAAAAATAACAATTATGGCACACCATTTATTAGACTAATTAGCTATGCCTTACAACTTCCTCCGTTACATTAGTGCTCTTATCTCCAGCAATTTTTGAGATACATGGTTCCACAAACCATTTCGTTTGTGAAATGCGGGATGATGGACGACATTTATCATTGGGTGCAAGGACGTAGACAATATGATTTTGGATAGCCCATAGAACATCTCAAAGAAGGACATCAAAAACAAATTAACATATGTACATGTGTTATAATCTAAGAGATTTTTTACCGCTGCACTGGTTGGCTTGCACCCTGCATATCATTCAGGGTTTCCCAGACCTGGAAAACCTGGAAAATTCAGATAACTTACAAATATATTTGATCCTCAAGTGGTCGGAGATAAAATCAAAGAAAAACCGAGATACGGCGAAGCGTTTGTTTATAAATAAAGACATTTCGTCACCATGTGGCATTCTTCAAGTTTTCTAGACATAAAAGATAATAAAACACACGTTAAGCATCGAAAAATCGGGAAACATCGGGAAAAAACCTGCTAATTTACAAGCGGAATTAAGAAAATTAAAAAGAAAAGTTAATAATAGAAAAAACGCAGTAGCGTATTGGGACACAAGGGGTGATAGAGAGGAACGTTAACGTTATTCTAATCATACCAATTAAGTTTAAGCTAATAAGATCAATACGACAAGAATAATAATTGCAAACAACATACGTACCTTGTCTACCGATAATATGAATTACATTATAAAAAGGAAAAAATATCCGAAATTGGCTAAAATTATCCCCGCAATAATTCCTTGTCACGATGGTTTGCATTATATTGATGATTTCACGTTTTTTTCAAAATTTAAAAATTTGAATTTTCGAAATCTGACGGGTGTTGCTGTGTTCGACCACCAGGGGAGTGCTATTACCCCCTTCCTCCCCCTCGTTACGTTGGTCAATTGACTTCTTAACCTGGGTTAACACCTTCTTTGTTTTACCATGTTTAACATGAATGATGCAGGGATAATTTTATTGAATTTCGGACATTTTTCCTTTTTATAATTTATTGCAGATTATCGGTGGACAAGGTATGTTGTTTGCAGTTATTATTCATCTGGTATTGGTCGTATTAGCTTTAAACTTAATTGGTGTGATTTAACGTTAACGTCCCTCCATTGCGTCCCTCTCTATCACCCCTTGTGTCCCAACACGCTACTGCGTTTTTTCTATTATTAACTTTTCTTTTTAATTTTCTTAATTTCGTTTGTAAATTAGCTGGTTTTTTGCCGATTTTTCCCGATTTTTCGAAGCTTAACGTGTATTTTATTATCTTTTATGTCTAGTAAACTTAAAGAATGCCACATGGTGGCGAAACGTCGTTTAATTATAAACAAACGCTTGGTCGTGTCTCGTTTTTTCTTTGATAACTTGAAAATGTCTTGAAAAGTCAGGGAAAAATGACTTTTTTTGATAAAGTCAGAAAAATGTATCGAAAATGCACAGAAAAATGTTTTCATAATCCAAAATTAATGTTTCCACGTAGACTGACGTAGTTAGATTAGGACCCGTTTGCAAAATGTTGACGAATTTCAGTGAACAAATTTACAAAATTTTCAACCTTTTTTCGAGGACATGTTTACAAAATTTGCAACAGTTTCCGAGTACAAACTTTCGGAGTACAAATTTTCAAAAGTTTATACAATTTCCAAATACAAATTTTCAAAGCAATTTCATGCTAATTTTGTCAAAATTTTGAAAATTTATCTTTCTTAATGTTACGTTTTTTTTCAAAATTGTCATTAGCATGCAGCTAGATTTGGCAAAATATTGATTATAATCCTGTGTCGATTTGGCAAAATTGTGGATCACATTGGCATATATGTATGTCGATTTTGTTATTTTCTTTGGTCTGGGAAATTTTTTCAAAAACCTGGAAATCTCTGGGAAGTTGAATAGAAAATTGTTGATTGCATGTTAACGTTGCATGGTCTCTAAACTGCTGGGATTGCGCATGATGGAAAATTGTTGATTAAGTACTTGATGACTGCGTGATATTGAGCTGTCGACGTGGAAGCGGAAATGCCCAATGCGCTGGCTTTCTGGCGAGACGTGAGGTCGTCAAATTATCGACGCACTGAATACATAAAATTTGCGGTTCGTTGATGCTCGTGTCGTCGAGACTGAGCTGAGGCCAAAATAAATTGTATTGTACAGTAAACCAAATGTCAGTTAATGGAACAGACGACATTAAGCACATGCGAATGATTTTGAAGGTATTTTGTACTTCAGATCTGCCGCTCGTTGATGTCCAGTCAGTCGTGTAAGCAATTCTCAAGCACATATATGCCGAAAACAACAAATACATTCTTAAATGTTTTGCTCATGTGAGCATTTTCCCAGCCGTGATATTTTGTCTGGAAGAATTCTGGTGTTACCAATGAAGATTGGAAAGCTTTACGCGCTTGCCTCTCGATCCTAACTAGCGGAATTCGCTCTCGTTGAGGTCGGTAAGAATTTTGAGGATGTGCAAAATTCTCTAAGTCGCGGCAATTTCGCATGAGAGTTTAAACCGAGGTCACGTGTAGATCCCGTTTGCTCTCTGCACGCTAAAGATCCCTCTTGGGGGGGGGGGGGGGGGGGAGGGGAAGTCCCCCTTCGTAAGCAAAATTCCCAGGTAGGTGACTCTGGCACATCCCATGGGCCCTGGCGTTGGTGTTTAGCCCTCGTGTGCAGAAATAGGCCAACGTTAAAAATCCACAAACAACCAAACAACCTATTAAATACGCCATGCAAAAAGCAAGATTTCGGATAACAAATCAATCTTGTATGTACAAACATGTAAATTTTTTGCGTAAATTTGTAATGTTGGATTGTAATAACTGAGATTGTTTTGTTCACGTGTCTTTGCATGCGCATCAAATTTCATGTTTCGAGATTTGGAATACAATTGTTCACTTTATAAAGGTTTTAAACATACAGGTTGTCCACCTTGTGCCTCCTTCACCTTAAGCATTTAGTTTGAATAATATACAAAACAATTATCAAACAGGATTTATTTGGGAAATTCGCCAATCTGCAACAGATTCGCGCCATGTGTTCTGCAACATGTTTACCATAAAACTTATAGCATCTGCTATGTGCTGTTTCAAAACAAATATGCTGGTAGATATCTCAAAGTACTGAGATTGTTTTGTTCATGATATCTCGACCGGTACAATTTCGGTAATGTCGTCTCAATGACGTTGTCGGAATCATGACTTGACCAATAAATTGATTAAATGGGTTGATAAAACCTCATTTACAACGGCAAATGCATGTTGTTTTTTGAAATTTCTTGACTGGTTGGTATCCTTTGCTTAGCAAAACTTTTACTTGTTACAAATATTATAAAAAAAAAATCCATCATTATTTGCAAGTGGGTAAGCAAAGATCGTGATGACTCATCAGGAAGATGTGGCGAGTCATCCCCAAATTGGACGTTGTGCTATGAGACATTATCAAAAAGCTTTGGTTTGACTTAAGGTTTTCTCTCAAAATTGGATTATAACCCCTTAACTGAAGGAACTCGTGACTGTAATGAGCTCTGGTTGGATGAGTTTTTTGCTGGCATCTGTTTGGCATGAATTGTTCTGCTCTGTGAATAAAAATCACGTGATTTATCGCAGTGCAGGGAGTTGGATTTGCTTTTTCCCCCGTCGGTAAGCATAATAAATCAAAACAATTTGGCGACTGGAAACTACGCCAAAATGTATTTGTTCAGCAGTTATAATGTAACAAAAACTTCATAAATTGCTCAAATAGATTCGAACAGGCAATTGTCAACCAGTGACATGAGAATCCTCTTCAAGCAGAGGATTTCTAAATACTTGATAGTGGTTCTGAGAAATGAAGTGTCATTGTTAGTTTTAAGTTTAATCTCATTTTTATATACGAAAGTTGTTGGTGTTATGAATGCGTAATCGTTTTAAGTTATGCAGAACATTCTTAAACAAAAAGCGCTGACTTTGGCTAAGCTTGGTTTTTCTAAAAAATGAATGAATTAGCAAAATTACATTTTTAAGCAGATTAGTTGAGCGGGTTGATCGATATGTTGGAAATCGATATTTGACATACAGCTTCTTATATCTCAATATTCAAATTTCCCAGTATTTTTTTTTTTTTTTCAAATGGTATGTTACGTAGAACTACTTCTTTCCTCGAGTTTGGTTAAGGGGGTTGGTATTATACGGAGTTTCGGATGTCAATTTAATTCAACTCATTGATCAGCAAAAAAGTTCAAAAAATGTCCTACAAATATCCTCAACAATGCCAACTGATGACGTCATTTATTATTATTTTTCTGATGCCATTAATGTAAGCAATGGCGTCATTCATTAAAATCTTATGATGACGTCATTCATTAAAATTCTGACGATAACGTCATTCATTAATATTCTGGTTAATGACGTTATCATTAACTATGCAGCCTCGGACGTAGTTCTACATTGAAAAAAATTGCTGGATAGCACCTCATCCGGTGTCTTTTTTCTATTTACATCTGCATATTTAAAAATTCTTTAAAACAAGTAAAGGTTATTTTTTTTTGTCGCTGAGCCTAAAAGTTTTGTATGAACGAACTATCCCTGTTCGTAACTTCTCAAAAATGATTTTTTTGAAATTTTCTAGCAATTTTTTAGAAGTATTTTTTAAAAAACATATACAATATTATCTGTCCCTAAGACGATATGCAGTTTATACTGAATTGTTGAGAAATTTAAATCATATGCTGAATAATTTAATTCATTGTCAGGAAAAAGAAAGTATCAAGACTATGGGTGAGAGCAGAGTGAAACTTATCAGTCTCCTTGAAAATCAGGGTCGCCTAGTGGTAAGGGTCTGCAATACCACTACGCGACACTGGTTCGAAATAAGTTGGCACTCTACTCTCACCCATACAGTATAAAGCGGAAAAAAATGTAAAATTTAAATACTATTATGATTTAACATGTTTTCCCATTGTCATAGGTTATTTCCATTTGCTTAGGTATAGAAAATGTGCTTATGACGTTATTTAGCTTATGGGCGTGGCTGATATTACTCGGCGGCCATATTGTGGTACCTTTGATTTTGTTTCCAACTCCCACGTTGATGCTGTGTAAAGGAACTTCTGGGGTATTTGTACCAAACTAAATAACGTTCTGTAGCCTATGTTTATAAAATCCGAGACTTAAAATACGAAAAGCTAAACAAATTCGTACTATACTTTCTAGAAGCATACTTAGTAAAATTGGAATAAACATAATCCAGCGGCATGTTTATAACCATAAAATTGCAGTTACTTGCTATAGGCTTTACTCCTCAGCATATAACAGGCATTTTAAAAATAGGCCACAGAGTTCAGTGAAAGAGAGAGGAAAGGAAGGAAAGAAATTATTCTGTTGTGAAGAGATATTAGTGAATATTAGGAGCTATTATGCGCATTAATTGTGGAATGCAGTACTGCAGCTATTTTTCATTTTTCCTTTCTGCGTATTAGAAACCACATTAAAGATGGCAGACTTTATAGAGAGATTATTTTCATCGGATTAATAGTCGAAGCCGCAGAAAAAAAAAGTTACAGGAGACTTCATTAAATTACGAATGATTAACTTGGCCCTAATGTACTTACCTTTTCTCCCTGTAAGCGATTAATTAGAATCATTAATGGAGCTGGGGGTTATCAAAGAAATTACATCTGGGCGATTAAACATGCATTTTCCGATCTTAAAATTTAATCTCGTTAGTCTCACTATTGATGGCACATTAAAATAGCTGGAGGTTGAACTTTAGAATGGCTACGGTTGATATTATTAAATACGACCAACATTGTCCTTTAAAGCTGCAATGGAGTAGCCATCTATGTACGTTTTCTTCGCTGATCATAACACAGATGTTAAGTAAATATATATCTTCACATGTAGGCTAGATGTTTGATGTAGAATTACGCCTTTAGGTACGGAGTTTCGGATGCCTTAAAAATCTCCCGTCATCATATAGTAAATGATGACGTCATTGATTCATATTCTGATGATGGCGTCATTGATTCATATTCTGATGATGACGTCATTGATTCATATTATATTCTGATGATAACGTAGGTAGTTAAAATTCTGATGATGACAGCACTCGTTAAAATTCTGATAAGCTTTTGCTTTTGAAGATGATGTCATTTAAATTGTTGATGACGTCATTTATTCAAATTCTGATAATGACGTCGTATATCAAAATTCTGATGATATATAGGTACATTTGCAAAATTCTGATGATATATAGGTACATTTGCAAAATTCTGATGATATATAGGTACATTTGCAAAATTATGATGATAAATACATTTGTAATAACGTCATCATTAGATACGGTATGTAATGAATGACGTCATCATTTACCGTGCAGTCTCAGACGTACAGTAGTTACACGTACGTTAAAAGAATTGCAGGATAGCACTCTATTTTCTTTTACTTTATTTATTAATACCACATACTGTAAGTTCATTGTATCACCTTTTCATGCTTTGTTAAATTAATTCTCAATTAGACCCTGACGCCATATAGTAATGCTAGTATAGAAGTAATCATAGATTTACGTCAAGCTTTTCATACTCGGTCACTCGTTTCCCAATATAGAATTTCGTCATCAGCTTTTATTGTTTGTTTGTTTTAATTTAATGTTCTTTGTCATTATTTTTTTTAATAATCATGTACATAATTCTGAAGTTTGCACATGAAATGGAATAATTTCGAATTCTTTCCATATATTTTTAATTATTGGAGAAATGTGAGAATTTTAGAAAGGAAGTGGCGCATGAACTATTAGTAAATTATTATAAAAAAGTTGCTCTCGAAATTGGATCAATTCAGATGTAGGGTTTAGCAGTGTCTTGACAACTCCTCCTTAGTTATAACTGCCAAATGAGTGTGTCAATCAGAGATCTCTCTTACCCACATGGGATCAAACCTCTTACACGCCTCTTTTTATTAACTCCAACTTTGTTTCCTAGTTTCATCCACCGTTTCCATCTTTGCATTTTTTTATTTATAAAGTTTCTTCCTCCCGTCATCTTCCCTCTTTCCCTGCTGCCATTCATTTGGTCATTTTCCAGTTATATACATTCATCCCTAATTCTTTTTGTCTTTAGACGAAAATTCCGTACCTTCTTTGCCAATACTACTACCTCCTTCTGCTAATCCATAATTTATTCGACAATTCCATTCCTCTCTTCTCAGCTTCATTCCTCCCATCATTCATTCCAAACTTACATACTCCATTCCTTTTTTTACAGCTCATTTCCTTCGTACCAAGCTCCGTTCCTTAGTTCCCAGTACGAGTCCTCTTTCACAACTTCCTCCATTTTCACCATCTTTATTCACCTTCCCTGGCATTGACTGTTTTCCCAGCTTTATCCTTCTCCTTTTATAATTCCACTAGCCGTAAAACCCGGGCTGTATTTACCGATAGCGACTTGCTGAAGCGACCGAAGTAGGTTTCAACGAATCAAGCCCGCAGCGCCCCCATGCTCAAAGCGCTTCCATACCACTTCAGCAAAGGCGCTTCATGGAAACACTTTTTGCTCACTAAGCCACACACATACATACAGCTCGTTTTTATATACATGTATATAGATTTTTATGGTTATAACCTTCCTTTCCTTTTCATTTTCGACTCCCCTGCCATAGCTTTCCCCATTCTTCTTCCCTGTTATAAACACCCTCCCATAATTCATCCTTACACCCACCTTCACCTCCAATCCCTCAGTTTCTTTTCTCACATAACAAACATTGTACATTTCTCTAGGTTTTTTCCCCAAATTTCCATCCACTTCTTCTTTAGATTTCTTCAGTCCATTCCCAACATTGTTTCGCCTACTTTTTCTATACCCTTCATCGCCAATTTCCATGCCTTTCCTTTCTTGCTTCTTTACTAGCTTCCAGCTTTCCTATATCATTTGTAATCCTTATTCCTTGTCAAGACCAATCATCAACCTATTTTCTTCCTTACTCGATCCCTTTAGCTTCCTGCTTTCTCCCAAATTTTAGTTTCCCATCATGTATATGTACAGGTGTACACTGATATGGAAAACTTCGATTTATGAATATTGCAATGTTTATTTTCATGACACATAGTGCTACACTGATAAACATGGTTAGTCGACTCTCGATTATCCGAATAAGCTTGTAATAATGATTTTTTTTTATCAAAAGATGCAATATTGTTTTGTGAAAGACGAAATTTGTCCAAAAAATGGAGAATTTTATAAACACTTAATTTAATATTTCACCAGAAATTTTAAAGGACGCAATTTTCCCAAAATAACTCACACAAAAGCAGCAATTTATTCAATCTACAGTTTTTTGTTTAATCAAATAGTTCAAAATACAAGAGTCGTTCACTACATGTACAAGCGTACCTGGATATGTATATTAGAAATTTATGACAGCTAACATTTCTCCGTTCTAATCAAGTCTTCGTTAAAGTCAATTTTTTTAGTTTTTCTCACAATTTGCCGATTATCTGGAAAACATTCTGATCTACACCAGGACCAACATGTATTTTGGAACATTTTTATACATTTTTAAAAAACAAGTTGAGTTATTAACATGCATTTTAAAACGCTTTTAACGAAAACACCATGACCAGAATACAGCAACTGTTTTGCGTTAACGAGGTTACATTTTGAAAATACTTTTCAAAATGCAACTTGTATTTTTGAATGTAATACTGTAGCCCAATCTGTGACCCGCCACAGATTTTCTTATGCATTCCTGTTTTAATGTACGTGGGCGAATAATCGGGAATCTACATATATCCGTACTGTACTCGCAAGTTCCAGCCTAAAGTCGGGTACACATTAGCACCAAACCAAAACTAAAAACTCCAAACTTGAAACTTTTCTGGTTTGTGGCAACGAAAAACATGGCGTAGCAAACTGTTTTTGCCAAACTTAATACACTTGGCGTGTGTGATGAAAGAGTCTCGGTGAGATGAAAGGGGAATATCCAAACTTTTTGGCGGTGGCGCTGCTGATACTGTTATCAACGCTTCGTCTGCACGATATCGATGATACTGCAGACGACAGCATATCATATCGATCGTGTTTTGAAGTCTGTATCCTCTGTCGTCTGCTAAGTTTTTGCAATGTGATTTGTTGCATTGTGTACGCTCAGGATTTGCAAAACTAGTTTAACGTTTTTATATAGAAGCTAGTTCACGTTGAAATTTGGGGTTTGTGTTTTTTAAGTTTTGATTTGGTGACTAGTGTATACCCGACTTTGTACTTTTTTCCCCCAAGTTTCTCCTATTAGTTTTCAAATTGCGGAATCATGCAAATTTTTAACTTTTTAGATCGAAAAAAAATTGGTTTTTTTTTTCAAACTTCGCACTTACCCTCGCGCCTAAGACTTGAAATGCATCGTAGTGTGAAAAGCGTTGCAGCCGAGGCTTGTTTTATGGGCACGTTGGAATATTGCGAACTTCAATGCGAAGCAACTTAATTAGACAGATATTGCCGGCAGATTTAATTCGCTGCCGTCTTGACTTCGGCTTTTTAATGCTCGGATTGAATTAAAAGCCAAGGGTTGCCTTTGCTTGTTTTCTCTCGCATCTGCTCAACAAGCCGAAGATGCTCCCAAAAGCGATTAGCCGCTCGCGTTTGGCCTCCGGCCGTTAATTGGCTGCGTTATGTGTGAGTGAACACTGCGTGCAATTAAAGGAAATTCATTTCTGAGGAAATTGAAATTGCAAATGAGCGGCGCCCCTGCTTCAATGTGTGCCACTGCTATCTACGGTGCTTCAATGGGTTGGGATTAGGAGCCTAAGCACCCCATTAAAAAACAAAACGTTACATTGGCTAAAAAAAATATTCTTGTTGACGATGCTCTTATTGTAAAAAATGCTATTGGGAATGGGTTTGCTAAAGCAAATGCGAAGAACATTTAAACCTGATTGCGAAGTTTTAGAAAAATCTCAGATTGTTCGTTTCGCGAAATACACGTGGAAGGATATATAGTCACTTTGACCACGGTATAACAGTGAACAAGTATAGGGTCTTTCAAAAAGGACGTCCTCATGTAGGGGGTAAGGGTGGAGGAGAGGTTGATAGGGTTCCCCAGACCTGGAAAACCTGGAAAAGTCAGGGGACTTGAAAATGTCTGAAAAATCAGGGAAATTCAACGCAGTCATGGCGATCCAAAATTAATACACATGGTTAGCTCAGGGTCTATTTTCCAACTACAAATTTGCAAAATTATGCACCTTTTCCGAGGACGAGTTTGTGAACTTTTTCACGTTTTCCGTGAAATTTGCAAAATTTTCTGTTTTCCGAGTACAAATTTGCAAAATTCTCCAGGTTTACCCAGTACAAATTTGCAAAATTTTCCACGTTTTCCGTGTACAACTTTGCAAACTTTTCCACGTTTTCGAGGATCACTTTTCAAATTTTCCACGTTTTCCGAGCAAAAATCTTCAACATTTTCAAACATTTTCCGGATTCAAAATTGTTATATTTTATGTTAGCTTTCAAAATTGTCGTTAGTCAATTTTAAAAAATATTTTCCAGTGTCGATTTTGCAAAATATTTTCCAGTGTCGATTTTGCAAAATATATCCAGTGTCGATTTTGCAAAATATGTCAATTTTTGACATTGTCATTGGTCAGGGAAAGTGTTTTAAAACCTGGAGAAGTCAGGGAAATTAAAAATGAAATTTCTGGGGGAACCCTGGTTGAGTCAAGGACATAATGTGGGCAGGGGGAGGGAGGGGGGTATGACCAACTCGGATGCCAACTCGATAACAATAAATGACAAATAAAAGATATAGTATGGGGCTACATCATGTGATATTTTCATAGAATTAACAACTATAAAAGAACGTGCTTCGACTGGCCTGGCGCTGCCTTTGGGTGATTTTTGCCACAGTATACGAAATATGAGTAGGTGCACTCCAATGGACGTTTTTGTGCCGAAAACACCGCAGCGCCGCCATGTGTGTGATGGGATCACTAAGATGAAGCCAAGCCCTGAGCGTTTGTAAACGAATCGTAGGCAACGTGTCACTCACCTGTGTTCTAAAGCACGCGGCCTTTGCGCGCGCTCATTAACTACCATAAACATGGAAGCCAATAAGATACAGGTGTTATCCTGTTCGTTCAACTTTGACGACACATGGAAGCCAATAAGATACAGGTGTTACCATGTTCAGCTTTGGCGATTTGGTTTCACGGGTTAAGATCACACGGCTTCATCTTAGCCACACACACATGGCGGCGCTGAGGTGTTTACGGCAGAAAATCGTCAGTGGAGTGCACCTACTTATATTTCGTATACTGTGTTTTTGCCAATTGTATGAATGTGCATGCTGGCGAAATTTTCTTAAGGCACAATGAAGTAGCCTTCATTATATTATTATTATTATTATTATTATTATTACTACAATTTAAGTGAAAGCTATACTAGCTTGTTGCTGTTGAAAACATACAGGGAACATGACTTTGTCGAGTCGATTCTTGAATAAATTCACAATCACAGTTCGCAAACACACTTCCAGGTATGTGGTTCCGGGCATTGATCACATTATGGCTGAAGAAATACTTCCTCAGATCAATGCGAGCTCTTGGTTTGAGCAGAGCCAGTTCATGGCCCCACGTAACACCTGACCAAAGATTGAAAAACTCGTGGCAGTTAACATTTAGGTGCTTTTTTATAATTTCAAATGCCTCAATTAGCATGCCACGGGTTCTACGTGCATCCAATGTTGTCAGCATAAGGCGCTTTAGCCTATATCTCATAAGAAAGACAACCCAAACATGTCAAACGTTGGATGGCCAGCCACTGCACACTTTCCAGCCTCTGCTTGTCCCTCTGCAGCCATGGATTCCAGGCTGTGCCAGCAAATTCCAAACTAGGGCGAACCAGTTTGTAAATTGGATTGCGGCATTTCTCTTAAGTCGCACTAAAAGGGTTGTTGTTGATGGATACGGAATGGGCGAGTGTCACATCCGATGTTCCTCAAGGATCCTGCTTGGGGCCTCTCCTGTTTTCATTGTATGTCTCAGATGCACACATCGGGATCGTGTTATGTGTTGTCAAATTTTCCAATGATCTCAAAATGTATCGCGAAGTGCTTAATGACGGCAATAACCATGCTATGCAGAGGGATATCGACCAGCTCAGTGCTTGGAGTGCTCAGTGGCTTATGGAACTCAACAGTGCAAAATGTAAAGTTATAAGCATCTTGGAAGAAGCAACAAGAATGTCAACTGGGCAAGGTGGCTGAGTGGTTAGCATTCTCGCTTTGCATTTGGTAGACCCAGGTTCGCTTCCCGGGTTGGCTATCCTCGATTGTGGTTTTTCATGGTTTCCCACAATTTCTCGAATGCTGGGATAGTTCCTAAATTAAATCGGCTATGACCTTCTTCCTTTCCCATCCCATCCTCCTCGTTAAGGTCCCAATCACAGGAAATATAATTTAATTGTAGTGTTGAGATCCATCACTAAGGATGCCCCCTGCCAAATAGTACTAATCTACTGACTGCAGGGTAAACAATTGAATTGAATTTTAACTATTCATTGGAGGGTAATACAATGTAGGTGGCCACAGAAGAGCGGGACCTGGGTATAACAGTGAGTTGCAATCTGGGCATCTCTGCCCAGTGTAACACCGCTGCTTCATTGGGGAAGCGTTGTGTGCAGTTTCTTGCAAGAAACCTCCCCATACTTCACCCAACCAACTTTAGGAAACTGGTTGCAACAATGGCAGTGCAACGGTTTCATTAGCATGAATTTTAAATACATATACAGACGAACATCATAAAGACGATTTACTAGGGACGCCGAAATTTGTTCGTTTTAAACCGTAGCTCGTATTATCAGAAGTCAGACAAAACATGAATCCAATAATAAGAGCTAAAATTCCATCGTCACAATTGAATGAAATAATATCTCAAGTTACGACGAATGTGAAGGTGTTGCAAATTTTATTGCTGAATTCCCCATTATGACGTACTTTAATATCACAGTGACAGTTTACGTAATACTAGTATGGTCACTATGTGTCGACATGTACCTTTGTTGTTCCTATGTTGTAAAATAAAAACGACTGCAGCGCCTCACTTGATACGGCGGCAGCTAGGTATGTATTAATGCCCAACGATACAACGCGATATATCATATCGTAGGTGGCATGTCACTCTCTTGACATAGGAAGAGATACCCACAGAGTTGCACAAAACTGCTTAATTGACCAAGTTACCAAGTACATATATATAGCAATCTGTTTGAAAGGAGTGATAGCGATAAATGCATTTTGAGAAAGCAGATGCTGCCTACCTTTCGTCGTCTGCTGCACATATTTTCTCGCAGGAAGTTTTGGCGATATTCAAAAAGGACGTATGCAATATTTACCCCCCTTACCTCCTACATGAGGACATACTTTTAGAATGACCCCTTCTTGTTCTTGACATTCGGGCACTGTGCACGTGTTCATTAACAGAAAACAACATTGGCGATGCGATAGGCTACTATCGATATATGGGCGTGGCTTAATGCGCATTTTCAACGTATGGCGGATTCAACTGGGCATACTAGTGTAGACTACAAGGTGAGGCATAAGTCTGTGAAGTCTTGTTTAGCCTGCTGCCTGCAATAGTGCCGTTTAACAGACATATGGCGAATTCCAATTGTCCACACCAGTCACCAGGGCAGAGCAGTGGCTAGCCAGTACAACCGGAAGTCGTGATATTTTTCTCGCGGTGCGTCCTCATGACGCCATGTTGGATGCTCTGGCTACTCTAGCTCTTGAGACCGAGCAGTCGGGTGTACTCTCAGAGCACTCGGGGGGTACTCTCAGAGCACTCTTTTTGGACAAATGGAACAGTCCAGTA
>JAQGAO010004490.1:0-15072 GCA_034697705.1 Ommatoiulus sabulosus
CATCCATGGTCATCGATGCGAGGAACCAATTTCGCCCCCCCCCCCATTTCTTGTGGCAGTTTTTGCATTTCAAGGCAACCTGCACACGCGGTACGTTCAATGTTACACGTTTTTTCGTATAATACGTATAGAAGTAATACAGCGCTGTTAATATTCGACGATAATTTAACGAGTTTTATTCGGCCTTGGTCGTCGATGTTATGCTCGGCGACATGTTGTGCATCGGGCATGAACGACCCACGTGGGTGCGATGCATATAATAAAAGCGAATAATTTGGCAAAACCCTTACGCGTCTATGTACAATCGGCGAACCTGACCATGTGTTTATTAACAAAATTATCGAATTTCTAATCTTTTGTATGCGTATGGTAATTGCTCGAGCCTGGTTGGCGTGTATAGCCTCCCCTTCGCTAATGCACCGGTGTTGGAGAACACAAAAATACTGCATGCTGGGAACGACATGCATGGGCGAGAGTCATCTGAAATACATGCGACAAAATTCGACGTTTTCAATGACATTTTGGAAGATTTTTTATGTTTTTTTGGTATATGAAGTGTTGTACCGACTTAGATCGAATGATAACTGCCATTACAATGTACATGTACATGTACATTCGTGTATTATACATACATCGACATTATTATACATGCATGGTATACAGTTCATGTACGCTCCTTCCATTGTTTGCGCTATATACGATAAACGTTTTGGAGTTGGGCTCAACCCGTTTAAAACGCTGTTTGAGAACAAGGCCTACCTTGTGAGAAGGAAAAGATTGAACATACTGTATATGTAAATATGCCATAAATGATTCACTTGCCGAGACCACTGCATGTTCATTTTCGGGTATTCAGTTTTGAAAAACTCTCAGAAAACCATGATATAAAAGTTGGCGAAATTAATGACAACTTAATGTAGTTACTTAAATACAGCATAAAATTCCATACACTTACCCGAAAAAAAAAAGAAAAAAAAATTTGACGGCTGCACTGCAGAAGGATTAAGCTCGTAGTGGTTGCCATTTTTGGGTAGTTGCAAGTTTGCAACTAATTGTGATCGCACAAATACGTGAGGCGTTTGAACCCAAGGGATGTTTTTTATGTTGACTTATAGCATCATCATTACATATTTCAAGCCTTTTCGTGCGATACAATTACAACTGACCAATGAAAGATGGCAATCCCTACGAACATCAATGTAATGCCGTGCTGCCTTCACATGCTTTTTCGGCGGTTTGCGGTTTTCAACTCTTCCCACAGAAACATGACTTCACGACTGTCAAAAGTGCCATTCGCAAAGCTTCTGTCTGAGTACCCCTAATATATTTACAAGTTTACATTTCTGCATTTCTAGAAAGAAATAGGAAGGCTTGTCACCAAGCTGTTAAAATCAACGCCAGGCACCAGTGTACCTGGTTGGTGGGCTTTTGGACTTGAGTCTTCAACTCTACCAATATGCCAAACCCCAGTAAACCCATATTAAAGCACCAATCGCGCAATAAAACCGATAACTCGAAGTAGAAGTGTTATCGGGGTCGATCTCGCCCATCATAAAGAGGTGAATTACTGCGTTCTTCCTAGGAAAATTCCCGCGGATTATTAACGCGAGCCACTGGAGCCAAGCCGATCAAATGGCTTAATTTCTGAGCCTGCAGGGGGTATCCCGGTCACCTACACGGACCTTTAAAAGAGTTTCGCCCGAGGTCACTTCAAGCGGACCGCGTAGATGTTAATCGACCATCGTAACATTCTCGGTTAGACCAACATTGCCATTAGTCTCCTTTTCCGGGGCCCCTTGGTGGCAGCCCTTTTTCCAAGAAATCCTCAAAAACTGATGGCAGCAGTTTTAGGACGGTCTTTTTTTCTGATAAAGAGTTATGGCACGATAATCATCCCCGCATCATCCATTTGGGTTCGATGTTGCCTCGTTTCCCCCTAACCCTCCCGGCCATTACGGTTTGGGATCTGGGAGATGAGGCTCCCCATCCGATACGCGCAAGGGGCAAGCTGCATTTCCTAGAAATTCGGATAGGATAATGCGACTGAAATTGACAACGACGTGACGAAGAACGAACGCATTACTTAAGTCATAAATTAATGCCAGAAGGCGTGGTAGGTTCCGCGACAAATTGTTTCCGAGTATAGTTTTGTTCTAAGAAATTTCTATACAGCATATATGCGCTGCATACGAATTGCATTCTCATCCGTCGTTGGCCTTAAGGGGCGCTGCTTACCATTCAAAATATTGGATGCTTCACGTAATAAAGCTTTGAAATGAGATGTTCGTAAGATGTTCCACTCTTTACGAGCAGTACATCCGATTATCCTGGAGTTCGGGAAGTGAACAAAATTATAAAAATTCAATGTAGTATCGCGAATTATATATTATACAAATATTTAGAAAAGTTACGTTGTTTAAAAAAAAAATGTCATCGATTGTAACAACTGTCATTTTTACCACAACAAATTAACCGGATTTTGTTAATGTTAATTTAAGAAACGATTTTGTCTAAATTGCAAAAAGTTTTTTTTTTTCTTAGAAATAATTGTTTTGTGAGAGAGAAAAAACTCCCAAAGGTACTTTTTTGTGGGAAATGTCATTTTTCCCGATTAAGCGTGTAGATCAGTTCAAAAACATTGTACACTTTCGGGGAAAAAATGTGCTTTATTTCTTACAGAGAAAATGATTTTCTTTACAAACTTGTAACACAGCTACCTTGTTCACAGCAATGACGGTTTAACAAAAGTCTCGTACAAGTGTGTATTTGCCTCAACTTTCGTTGATGCGCAATTCCAGTTTGAGAGAACAAGTGCTGCAAACGCACTCTGTTCGCAAAACAGAGCGATTCAAAGGTAGCGGGGCGGACGTCACCGACGGCGGCGCTGTCGTCTGCGGCGTGCGAGACCCGCGCGTGGAGGTTAGCGTTCGTCGTTAATGGCAGCTGCCGAACACTCAGCTGATTGTGCTGCCGAGGGTGCGGGCGGCAGGCAAGCGTGTGCGAGTGCGTGTGTGCCGTTTTCCCCCCACGGGTCCCAGCGTGTCCCCTGACCTCCGACCCCCCACCGGCTTCACTTTGATGGCTAAAAAACACTGGTCGACCGCCGTCACCTCGCGCGCCTTCCAAACCGCGTGCCCATCCAGCGGTCATCTCCGCTTCAACCCCGACTAAACGTGACCCTGGCCACCTACGCCGCGGCCCTGGCCCTTCTGCCACCGCTGACCGCCGCCAACGGCAACGCCATGAAGGACCTGTCGGACCGTGGCGGCGGCATCACCATCAACGCCAACGCCAACTCCAACTCCAAGAACGACGCTCCGAACTCCAACGGTCAAGACCAAGCGGTAAGATATTCAAAATTGTTGTTTTTTGTCGCGGACACCTCGAGAGATCCGCGCTGGGGGAGGGGCCGGGACGCGCCCCTCGTGGAGCTCTTAGGGTGTCCTGCAAGGCTTCCAGGGGCGTTTTCCTGGCTACTAAGGTCAAAGGTCACTCCCGCTTTCTGTCACTCGTCGTGGACACCGCAGAGATCCGCATCAGGGGAGGCGCTCGAACACGCATCTTGACACCAACATATGAGGAACTCTTAGGATGTCCACGTGCTAAAATTCCATGGAGCCGTCCATAAATCGGGAATTCGACTCCTTGCCCGGTCACTTCAGAGATCCCCATTTTGGGAAGATGCTCGAACACGCCTCTCGGCACCAACGATGCGGAGCTCTTAGGATGTCCGGGTGCAAAACTTTTATCGGGTCGCCCATAAATCACGTCCTCGACTTCTGACGGCGTCATTGTACCCCCCGAAACCGCGAGTTTCGTCCTCAAAATTGAACGAACTATTTTGGTGAGGGTGCACGGTGCCCACGCTTCCACGTTCGAGGTCAGAGGACACCGCGTGGAAACGTTGGGAGCAGGAACACCGTGACCCCGCAAATGGGGGGCACGTGACGCGCGTTGGCTGTATTTGAAGTTTTTTGTTCCATTCTTAGTTCGTTCCGAGTCAACAAACGGCTCCCCACCGACCGTGACTCTTAACGGCCCGGTAAATTTCACGTCAACCTGCCATTAACATCAGTTTTCGGCGGCAAAAACAACGGGATCCTTGCTAATCACCGGTTAGGATAATCGGAGATTTGTGCAACCCGCCGCACATTCACATCTGCTAACTACACGTTTTTAACCTCTGGGGGAAGGGCAGGGAAGGTGGTGGGGAAGAGGTGCAGAGTTTACGCATTAGTGTACCCACTGCCTCGCGAAAAATACACGTCCTTGAAAAAGGACAAGGTGACACGAGATGCGTCCATTAAATACCGTCTTTCTTGGCAAAGCTCATCGTGACGTCTCGAACGAACACGTTACGCTCGTTTACAGAAAACTATAAGCTCAAAGTCGTTGCAGCCTGGTGTTAAAAATAACAATTCATTCGCGCGATATATAAATACAAGGGCGGATTTAAGTGGTCGAGGTGTTGGAAATTAGAGAAAATGAGGGGTTGCAGGCGTCAAAACGATTCGCGGGGGGCGTCCAAAATTTAAGATGTCTATTCAGCTGCGCTACATCCGTATACCCCGTTCAAAATTTCATCAGTTTTCCTCAATTTAAAACCGAAGTTGACATACATTTATGGATGGCCCCTTTTTCGAGAAATAGATTGGATCTTCTCAGTCCTTAGTACAAGATACGCTGTAGAAATTGAACATCATTCATAGTCTGTCAGAATGACAGTGACAGTGTTCGAGCTAGACGACATCCATGGATTTTCCTTACTAAACTGAAACCGAATGTCAATTTGGTCAAATTTGGTACATGCCAGAGATTAGTTTACGATCTCCTGTTTGCGGGAATACCTCGTTAATATTGCGGGTTCTGTTTTTCCACGCAGTGCGTATACAAGTTATATTTACACTGATATGTAGTCTATAATTAGCGTGCTCTATATCATTATTTAATTAATTAAAAATTACTTTATTTTGTAAAAAGTGGTAACTATCATCTGAGCCTTGAGCGAAATACTTGTTTGCGCGTAATAATAATGGAAATTTGTGAAAATACACGTATGCCTGTACTTGTATGGTGCTAATTATCAAATTGTCATGCAAAAGAAGTTTACCACAAAATTTCAATTTGATACAAATGAAAAAGCTGCGACTCGCAATAAAGCGAGGTATTCCTATATCCGAGTTTAGCACTCACACCGCACTTGGCGGATTATTTGAATTTGACTTTCCATACGACTGGTGACTCCACGTATCATTGTGCGGTAGGAGCACCAAATTTGTTTAACTTAATTGACGATTAGATTTGTGCTTAGAAGCATGAAATGCGTTATTAGATGGCTTTAGTGGAAAAGAAAACGCTTCAACTGTTCATGCTCACGATCGATCAGTACAGGGTGTGATTAAATTGACGACTTTCCTCATAAGGAAACTTGGCTAACCCTGCACGACCTACAACGAATATCGTAAGTACAATACAATGCGAGCTAGTTCGCACACTTGTGGGAATTGCCCAGCGATTGTGGACTATATAGTTGCAGTTGCTGCCCTTGTAAAGTGCTAATAAAAATAACGGTCGTTTAAAGAAAATTTGGGATGTCAAATTACGCAATCGAACTAGGGACGTTAAAAATGCACTATAAACAAGCGCTGCCAAATTAAAAATGGCAAACTACGTCACTGTCAAAACAAATCGATGACGTGCCAGTATTTTTTTGCGACATGTCAATTTATTCCATCGAGACTTTTAGCACACCCTCCATAAAAGGTGGTTAACCGATAAATTATCTTTTCGTTATAATATTCTTTTCAATCCGATTGAAATTTCGTATTCCAGAGGACTTGGTGAACGCCCTCAAGGCGAGGACTAGCGTGTAAATTGCCGAAAAAACATCAAACAATTAGCGGTAATGCACGTTATGCGCCTCGCGGGGAACAGATCTACACCATGGGCGAAAATGGTGTACTTCATATTAAGTTCGAACAGTTTGTTATATTTATGAGATCCAAGCCACGCGTCGTACGTTTACCCCTCCTTTTATTTTATTATACATCGCAGATTCGCACGTGTTAGCGTGCAATGTCATCACCTCCCTATTTTATGGGTTAACCAGAGTTAGATGACAGTTAATTCGATCAATAAGTACATACAGTGTGTATCTGTCACATATTTATTAAGATGGGAAATTTTGAAGGTTGTAGGACTATATTTACCATAGAGTGGGGTTGGGTATATCGATGATAGCAAGTAGAGCTATCTGTATCATTGCATCAAGGTCTAGGCCTAGTTCAAGATCGATATTACTGCCAATTCCAAAAAAAAAAAAAAAACGTTAATGTTCTAATTAAATCTGTTTCTTCCTTCCAATGGCTAAATATAGTATCAATTACCGAGCATTCGGATATATGGATATCTTTCTGGCATTTTTGTTTTTAATTAATCGCTTCTGAGGAATAAACTTTCTGGAAACTTTATATGAAGTTTTGATTAAAGTGGCCTTATGTCTAAAGCAGATTCAATGGCATTTCTGAAAACCACAACATTTTTAAGTTCCCATAAACAAAACTTATTTTGAGAATGGTAAAAATAACAACGTTTGTTGTTTTCCATTCTCAAAAATAATTTTGACTAAATTGCATTCATGGACGTACATGCAGTTTTAATAGACTACACTGTTATATCCTATAGTGTCCTTCTTCCTAGTGAAGTTTTGGAATATTCCGTATTTTTGGGCATAAAATAAAAAATTTGTTACTTTTTCTTTAGATAACAACTACAGGAATTGGGAATTTCACATTTTAAACTTCCCAATGCGTTAATTTTAAATAAATGAAAAACATTTCAATTTAAAACAATGTAGTCTGGTGATCAACAAGAACACCACAGCGAGCCTGTAATCTGAATTCACTCAAAATATGGCATAACCGTTTGCAGCGCCACCTACAGTTTGTACCAAACGGAAGACACGGTCTAGTGCGCCTGAAAGGTGGCGCTACCTTAAAGCTTATTCCTTTGCTCGTGTCATGTCAGATGTGATTGATAGACGATGGCCGATGTCCTTCGGAAGACCTGTTTGTCATTCTATAAGCTTGCTCTGATATAAAAGTATTAAAATTGCATTTGTCATTTCCCAGTTCCCACAATGCAACAATGCGGCGAGAAGTTCGCATGCAACTCGCGGATTTGCGGCGCTTTCGCAAGACTGGGCCTCTCGCGTCAATAAAGGTGATTCGACCTCCGGACTCCCACCTTTTATAGATTTCCTGGTTTTCCTTAAGAATCCTTTTGGCAGAAATAAACTTTCCCAAAAAACTAGTTTATCAAAAAAGCACGGAGGGTGAAATGTATGCCGTCGCGAGAAACACAAGGTGGTCGGATGGGAGGGGTAGAGGTCAGCGAAGGGGGGCGCTGCATTCGAAATACAAATGTGGCCGTGATGCGAATGCGCGTCTCGCAGTTCGTGAATTCAGACTGCGAACAACGTATGGCCAATGACGTGACAAATGACTTTTTGGCAAAAACTGCTGAAAAAATTCAGTGTAGGGGCGTTGAATTCGTGCAGGCAAACAACACGTGACAGCAACGATTTTTAAAACCAGTAGCGCAACATGGGTTGAAATAAAAAATAAATATTCTTAATGGATGCGATCTCCTGAAGATCAAACTTGAAATCCTTCTTGTCACGATTGCGATCACGACTACACTAATGTATTCGGGACGGTGAAGGCCAAGTTAATCACGCTGGACTAGAGAGTGAACATTTTTGGGGACACCCTGTACCGCAGCAATTCCTCGTTCGAAAAGCGATACAGGGTGCTTCGAAAGGAAGATGATTAGCAACGAAAATGTCTAAATGCATCGTGGATAAAAATGTACTGTTCGTGCATGTGCAACAGTTGACAGTGACACGAAACATTCAGGCCCTGCATTTGAAATGCATATTTGGATTTGGAAACACGCATGCAACATTTGAAATACAAACTAGAAAGTTGGTATTGATAGTTTATAAGACTGAACGATTCCATGCTCAGCTGCTACGGGCAATTGCATAGTTCCGGGTTTAATTAACGACCTTGAAACTCGACCAACAGTTCACGCTTCATTCCCAATGTCGAAAGTAAATCACCAATTTGCAGTTTTACTGCCATTCCTCGGCAACAGGAAACGCACAGCCTCGAAATTGATAATCTGCCAATTGCACCAATGATGCGTGAGTGGTACGTTGTTAGCGCCGAATAATACCAGTAATAACAACAGTACTAACACATGCTAATAAGAATCTTCGAGTAAACGTAGAGAGTTTGACGATAAAAAAAAACCTGAATAAAACACAAGTTCCGTGTTTTACTTGGGAGGTTTCCCCAACTTCATGTTTTATGGAGAGCGTGGCTAAGCACGCGCTGATCCGTTATCTCATCACCGCGATTAAATTATTTTTTTCCGATCAAATAATTAGCGGTATTGATAAGAGTGCACGCGTTTCATGTGGCACGGGTCTCATTTCTGCCAAATTAGGAAACTTAATACAAAATTGTTTTGCAATGAGATAAAAGTAAATTGGACGGGGAGGGCACGATGAAAGTCATGCAATCCGATACAGTATGTATGGCATAACGAAGCATGAACAAATAAACCCTGGAACGACGAAAAATGTAAGGGAGGGGAGGGCATGCGTGGTCATTTCACCAGGTTTTTACAAGCCCATTACTTAAAAACCCGGATATGTAAGAGGGCTCACCTTCATTAGCATGATGACTTTTACGACCATGCGGACTTGATTAATCATTTCACAACCCGTCCAATTATTTCAGCAAATTTTAACGTCGACGATGAACATACAGTATCTGGAAAAAAATTTGATGAAAGCATAATTAATGATTTGCAACGAATCGTACAAATTGCTAGGTGAAAATTTCGGCAATATCTCAGAGGATAAATGGCATCGTCCACCCCGTGGATATCAGAGTGCGTGGTAAAAGTAGTCAAGGTAAACCAAAGCAATTACTGTACATCATTTGTTTCTGATTCGAGAATATTATGCAGATTGGGGTTAATATCTTTCTTAACTTATTACTTCGGCCATTTATGCAGATACATTAAGTGGACTGATAGGGAAATTCAAAAGTCGTTAATCCAATAATCCATCCAACATTATACAGTAGATGATTCCTATCAAAGCCATGGCCGTAAAGATTAGTTGAGTTTTAAATGAACCGTCGTCGTCGTCGTGGCCGAATTTTAGAGAAAAAAAAATATCACATTTATCTGAGAACATGTTAATGCATGATTTATTTTTCGACTAAAGCACTGTCCGATTTGTGTTGAACATTATGACAGATTGCACCATTTCTCAAAATTATCCTTCGATGTTCAACAAAGTACTGCATATACGCTGCATCAAATGTTGCGGTTCAATTTTTGATGAAACTCAGTACATTCGGTATACAGTACATGTATGTAACGGGATTTTCCACCTGCAGGACGAGTTGAGATTTCATCTCAATAAACTATTATTAACTTTGTTATTCACTGTTCATATGCAATTGTTGTAAATTACGAAATCCTGTCAACTTGCACTAATTTCAGCCCAACTATGCAAAACAGGACGCATTTCTTCTTCCTTGTACGTCTTTACAATCTTGTATAAATATAATACAATGTTAAGATGTCAGTATAATTTGAACAACATTAGGAAATGACTAGAATTATAGATGACAGAACAGGTGTTGTATACCCCCTCGTGATCTAATTTGCATGACTGAGCAGTAAAACCTGAATACAGGAACGTACCACAAGCAACAACAGCAGTTTCCGGTTGCTTCATACAAGCTCTTATACTGTACTTGTATGCACTTAATTAACATACTGCAATCTGGATGTAAGCCCAACGTTATTAATCGTACAAATTATTATAACAAAAAGCATATCCGAAGACAAGCAAATAAGCATAGAACCTGACAACGAAACTTGACGTTTTGTTACCAGGACAATGTTTCATAGAATTCTTTGTTTCAAGAATTCAAAAAACTGGTATCACGTGACATACTGTATCATTCATTTTTTGGCGAATATTACACGGAGGCCCATTTAGCCCATTCTTTCAATCGATTCTCTAATGGCCTATTCACATCGACCAAATCCGTACCGTAGTGACGTCACGTGCGTTGCGGAACTTTATAGCGTGACGTCACACCGCACGTAAAATCCGCGTACTGGTTCGCGTTTAACTCTTTTTTTCCCCTTCTATTTATTTTCCCCAAATACAGTGAATACAATCATGTCCAAAAGCTAACAAGTATATAAATTATGCTTAGCTTTTGGACACGAGTATATATTTTGATTGGCAAACAGTGGTACCAACTCATGCATCCTTCCGACCCGAAGGAAAATAAATTGGCAACACTGCTCTGCGAAATACTTCACGCGCATGCGTGTGTATGTCCAATATCTTTTTATTGCGCTCTCTCGCATGTTATAACAACGTATCTTTAATAAGCCCTATCATATAGCAACAAGGGTAAATTACTTCCTATAGCAAGCTCTCATGACCACTCACAAAAAAATCGCGAAAATGTATGTCGCGCCTATCTCAGCCGATTCGTTATTGTACATGTAGTTCTCCGACTAATCTAATATTAGTCGGGCTTATCCTTGACTGAATTAAGTTTATTTACAACGCCGTTATCTATTTTTTTTTAACCAGAAATGCAATTTGGGCTTATACATTAAAGTCCTGATGGTAAAAAAGAGGAATCGCAGTCACGCCAAGAGTGTTTGTCGCGCGTGCCATGAACAAACCTATCTGCGAGATCTTCCGGCAACTGCTATTTTTAGACTCATTTCTACGGCGAAAAACACGAATTGTTTTCGCGGAAAGGGCGACGCCAGCGCCCCCTGCACCCTCGCCGCTCGGTTATTACCCTTTTTGCGAGACGAGCGCCATGCATACCCTCTCCGTGTCGTTCCGCCACGGCCACGGAGTTGTTTTCATTTTTAGATAAAAGTCTAATTTTGATTTTTAAATCGTAACACCTGTTTGGGGTAAATGCAATATGACGAAACGATCTCCCGCAAGAGGATGGCAGGACGATAAGAGTCGTTCACTAACCATGCAGGGCATCCACCTTTAAAGCATTCCACGCGGGAGACGCGCGTTATGCAAATTTCGGAGTTGCCCTAGCGTCGAAAAACACCACCTTTGCCAAAAAAATTTGGTGAAACGTCACTGCACGTCCGCTAGGTGGATAAACTAGTTCAACGAGTTCATCTACTTTTGAAACACCCTGTAGATGCTTCATTCCAATCATCGTCATTCACTTTTTAGCAAATGGGGTTCAGAGGTTCTTGTACAGTGTGTCCCAAGAAAAACCGAGCACATGTACATGTATACATTACTGTAGAATGTCAGCTAATTCTTGCTAATGCCACTCGACTATGTTAAAACAAATTACCATGCTCACAGTATTTTCGTTCAAGATATTCGCCTGGTACGCCTAGCATAGAAACTATGAACATCCCGGGCAAAGCCGGGCCGTCCAGCTAGTATTTTATACTATAGGTTTACTCAGATAGTCGCTTTACGAATCGTATTTTGACAGTCGTGAAGTCACGTGTGCAAAATTAAGGGATGTATTAATTTGCTTAAAAACAACGATAACCTTGATTTTTTAACGAACTAGCTCGCGAAAAAGAAATAAATAAATTTGTTTAAAAACAAGGATAACCTTAAGTGACTTTTTTAACGTGTTGATTTTGTACAAGTGACTTCACGACTGCCAAAGTACGACTTCCGCTAATATTTTGAATTATTTTGTGCATAAAACAAAGTTTGTGTACATTGAGCCATGAGGACCAGGAGTGGAATTTTCCACTTGTAGCGTCATGTCAGCTCTCAGAAAGTCTCGGATTTTGATATACTGTACTACAGTATGTATATTTTCGTTTTCAAAATTTCGAATTAAGGATTAAAGTTATTCGACCTGCTAAACAATGTATGCAATTTACAAGTTCGTTTTATTTAACGACGCTCTGGACACTTCGATGTCAATACAGGGCGCCTCGAAAGTGAAGCGCCAGTTTCGAGCCACATATTCAATTGAAAACCTTTCTTAAAGTGATAAACCCAAATCTATCGCCAGAATACTATACGTGCACTTTTAGAACGGACGTAACCACCTGCAGGTTTCATTTCCACGCGCCACGGTGTTTTCTCCAAATCTGAACGCTTGTCCAGTTTTCCGAAACAACCAAAATAATTACCATCGGCCCAGCTGGTCCACTCGAGCCTCCTCCCACCCTATTGTTCTTGGTGCCCGCAACAAAAAAATCATAAAATTATCTTAATGTAAGAAAAATATTGCACGTTTCAAGCCAAACGTGATCTGTATTTTTTATGCTAGAGTGGTTGGCCTTCGCCGAGTTGACCTTTTACTTTCCAACAATAAAAAAAGCACTCTTAAACCCCACGAAACGGATTTTATCCCCATTCGAAAACGAAATAGGATACGCCTAGCTTTCAAATGAGGTACGTCTACAACCTTTGACCCCACTCCATTACCATTTTTTCTAAAGGAATCGTTCGAGAAGTTAATTGTTGATGCCATTCAACAAATTATTCACAATGACCCTAATCGCAATATTTTGTTGAGGTGAGGAAACCTTTTTTTGAAGCTACACTACTTACATAATAGGCCATATTAGGCGAGCCTCCAGCTTCCTGCCCTTTAACCTTTCGCGTGACTCGCTCGAACGGCTGGTCCGACCTTTTCATTGCCATACCACGTGACAAAATGGCGAGTCGACCTTTCAAAAAGGTGACATTGCCCGCGATTGACGAGCCACGGCAACCATTAGCATTTACGTGCAAACAGAAACACGAGGTCGTGGGTCAAGGTCAGGCCAGTTCCTGTACAGAAAGGGAGACGATTAGCATGACTTATTAAAAGGTAAGATTTATATTGTCGGGACGGAAGCGTTGCGTTCCTGGCTAGGAACATTCCGAAATCATTCCGAGAAGAACGCAACGCTGCCGTTACGCGGCTTACGCCAATATAAATCTACCTTTAATCGTCAAGTGAGCTAAACTGAGACGGTGCGATCAGCTAATCACAGGTAATGCATCATACGCAGATTAAAATTTAACGGCCAATCAAACTTAAGCTGCGCCAACGTGTCTTTGCGAAACCGAAATACATGTACTGAATATGCAAAATTTCACAAAACTGGGTGTTCGAAAACAAGCAAACGACGCAGGATGCAGACCGGGATACTTTTCACATTTTACGAAACAGCGTGTCCGAAAGTGATCGGATAACTACAGTCGGACAAGATTGCTGGGGTTACTAGGCATGTAAAATATCCACTGGAAATGCGCACCATGCATGTTCTCGTCGATTAGAGATAGAGGGGGTGAATTAATTTCAATTTCTCAAAGTGGGGGTCATTTTTTTTCTCCGTAGCCAGAGTACCCGAGGGTAATTTGGGCCATTCATCCCCCCACCCCAGCCCAATTTGCACGCGAGCAAAAAAAAAGAAATGCATTTAAGCGACGTGCACGTCCCCCAGTTTCTGGGAGGAAGTTTGCTTTTTCATTGGCATTATTCTTCCCACCGTCCATTAATACCCCCTCCGCAGTTGCTAATCCCACCGTCCCACCACAGAGGCATCACCCCTGCGATCCGCCTTGTTTTTTCTCCGAACGCACGCAGCAGTTGAGCGCTTGAACTCTGCCGTTGCCCCTCTTTGTTTAGGAAGCGAGCGCTCAGTTAGTGCTTATCCCAGGGAAACGCCTTTCGGTGCAGCGAAAACAAGCCCAAAAAAAAATGGGGAACTTTTCTCGGTTGAGTGACTGAGGGGCGAGCGACCAATCGGGAAGCCTTGGTAACAGCGCCGACCAATCAACGTCTCGTCACAGCTTCGCTCTTGTCATAGTCGCTATTTTTAAATAGCGTTTCCTCTCCTGCGGTCATCAGATGTTAGTTGAGCGCAGATCGGGATGGACAGCGTGCTTGCTGCCCGATTGCGCGAATTTGCGTCAAGCTTAATCGACGATAACCGAAAATTACGTGACAACAAATACAGTCAACTACATGTAGCTTAGTAACGCACTTCGGGTTTAGGAGAAAATACACGTATTCCGTTAACTATACTTTTTGTATCTTAGTGGATTAATAACGCACCGCATCACGTTGCATTATCTGCTAACTTAAAAATAGTTTCATTGTTAGTTGGATGCTTTTTTATAACCAGACTATTTTTTCGAAACAATCGTTTCCCCATTAAAATGATGTAACTTCTGTTAAAAGTCGCGTAAACATCAAATGATATCTTTAAACTCGATTTCTGATGCATACTGTACATCACAGGTACAGGGTTTATCCTACATTATATGCTCGTTTGGCTGGTTATTTTCTTAAATTAGATACAGTATACTGTACGTTTTTTAACCAAATTACTATATTTCTAGAGATATTTTTAAGTTTAAAAAAAATGCTTCTCTTAAGTTAGATACAGTAGATGCTAATTTTAACCACATTTCTTTATTTTTGAAACAAGTGGTTCCTCGATGGAAGAACGCGTTAGCATCAGCTGATGTCGAAACTCGATTTTTGACCCAAACTGTACATCAAAGATACCGGCTGCACCAAAAGTCACATTTGCAATGGCATTGTGTAAGAAAGCTCAATTTAATTGGCGACATTTTCAACGCAATCAGGAAATCGTACAAACTAAATGTATACTGTATATCGGTTTATGACCAAAGAGTTTAAAACTGTTAAAAAAATAGCGTTTCGAGGTCATTTGTGTGGGACGTTTATTGTCAACATGGGAAATGTATTTGGGCGACCTTGCTTATCACATGTTATCGCTATATCAAAATAAGTTGACATTTAATGACAATTTTCGGCAGCGCAACATTAACTTTGTACGTAATAGTTCAATTGGTATGCTGTTTGTGCAGTACGGCTGACCTGAAATGATTGTCGCGTTATATACAGTATACACTCTTAAAAAAAAGGTAGGCCATATTGCACCTTTAGAGGTGCAATCGCTTGCTACACCGGTGGCACCTTTTTG